>JACRUU010000028.1:3079470-3139470 GCA_030449085.1 Kryptopterus vitreolus | reverse complement strand
TCGGACCATGTACGAGGTGTTTCTACGTGGACTCAAAGTGTCCAGTAAGTGGATTTGACTCATTTCCCGATCTTCAAGAGCCGGTGTTCGCCCTTAACGTCCGCTTGTCTTCGCCAGATAACGGCCCGTGTTTAGGATCGAGAAAACCGAAGCAGCCGTACGAATGGCTCTCGTACAAAGAGGTAAAGCATGCGTGATTTTTATTTATTTATTTTGCAGGAACATCTTTTCTCAACACCAGATTCCATACTGTACACCGTCCTGCCAATAAGACCTCGTTTCCTGTCACTGTGGACAAAACCAGAATGGAATTCCTACCGATAATCACGCTACCGATAATCACGCTACCAATAATCACAATACCTATAATCACGCTACCAATAATCACAATCACAATGCCTATAATCACGCTACCAATAATCACAATGCCTATAATCACACCTACCAATAATCACGCTACCGATAATCACAATGCCATAATCACCTATAATCACGCTACCAATAATCACAATGCCTATAATCACGCTACCAATAATCACGCTACCAATAATCACAATGCCTATAATCACGCTACCAACAATCACAATGCCTATAATCACAATGCCTATAATCACGCTACCGATAATCACAATGCCTATAATCACGCTACCAATAATCACGCTACCGATAATCACAATGCCTATAATCACGCTACCAATAATCACAATGCCTATAATCACGCTACCAATAATCACAATGCCTATAATCACGCTACCAATAATCACGCTACCTATAATCACGCTACCAATAATCACAATGCCTATAATCACGCTACCAATAATCACAATACCTATAATCACGCTACCAATAATCACAATGCCTATAATCACCTATAATCACGCTACCAATAATCACAATACCTATAATCACGCTACCAATAATCACAATCACAATGCCTATAATCACGCTACCAATAATCACAATGCATTAATCACCTATAATCACGCTACCAATAATCATGCCTATAATCATACCTATAATCACGCTACCAATAATCACAATGCCTATAATCACGCTACCAATAATCACGCTACCGATAATCACAATGCCTATAATCACGCTACCAATAATCACGCTACCGATAATCACAATGCCTATAATCACGCTACCAATAATCACAATGCCTACCAATAATCACGCTACCTACCGTATATGCCTATAATCACGCTACCAATAATCACAATGCCTATAATCACGCTACCAACAATCACAATGCCTATAATCACAATGCCTATAATCACGCTACCGATAATCACAATGCCTATAATCACGCTACCTACCAATAATCACGCTACCGATAATCACACATAATGCTACCAACTATAATCACAATGCTACCAATAATCACTATAATCACGCTACCGATAATCACAATGCCTATAATCACGCTACCAATAATCACAATGCCTATAATCACGCTACCAATAATCACAATACCTATAATCACGCTACCAATAATCCACCTATAATCACGCTACCAATAATCACAATGCCTATAATCACGCTACCAATAATCACACGCTACCGATAATCACACTACCTATAATCACGCTACCAATAATCACAATGCCTATAATCACGCTACCAATAATCACGCTACCGATAATCACAATGCCTATAATCACGCTACCAATAATCACAATGCCTATAATCACGCTACCATCACGCTACCATAATCACAATGCCTATAATCACGCTACCAATAATCACAATATGCCTATAATCACGCTACCAATAATCACAATGCCTATAATCACGCTACCAATAATCACAATACCTATAATCACGCTACCGATAATCACGCTACCAATAATCACAATGTCTATAATCACCCTACCGATAATCACAATGCCTATAATCACGCTACCGATAATCACGCTACCGATAATCACATGCCTATAATCACCTACCAATAATCACGCTACCAATAATCACAATACCTATAATCACGCTACCAATAATCACAATACCTATAATCACGCTACCAATAATCACAATACCTATAATCACGCTACCAATAATCACAATACCTATAATCACGCTACCAATAATCACAATACCTATAATCACGCTACCAATAATCACAATACCTATAATCACGCTACCAATAATCACAATATGCCTATAATCACGCTACCAATAATCACAATATGCCTATAATCACGCTACCGATAACACAATGCCTATAATCACGCTACCAATAATCACGCTACCGATAATCATAATGCCTATAATCACGCTACCGATAATCACAATGCCTATAATCACGCTACCAATAATCACAATGCCTATAATCACGCTACCAATAATCACAATGCCTATAATCACGCTACCAATAATCACAATGCCTATAATCACGCTACCAATAATCACGCTACCGATAATCACGCTACCAATAATCACAATGCCTATAATCACGCTACCAATAATCACAATACCTATAATCACGCTACCAATAATCACAATACCTATAATCACGCTACCAATAATCACAATACCTATAATCACGCTACCAATAATCACAATACCTATAATCACGCTACCAATAATCACAATGCCTATAATCACGCTACCAATAATCACAATGCCTATAATCACGCTACCAATAATCACGCTACTGATAATCACGCTACCAATAATCACAATGCCTATAATCACGCTACCGATAATCACAATGATAATCACCTGTAATCACAATGCTAATCACTCTACCAATAATCACAATGTCTATAATCACGCTACCGATAATCACAATGTCTATAATCACTCTACCAATAATCACAATGCTACCCTATAATCACCTACCACCGATAATCACGCTACCAATAATCACGCTACCAATAATCACAATGTCTATAATCACGCTACCGATAATCACAATATAGTCATGCCACCGATAATCACGTCAGATAATCATACGTCACTACACGATAATCACGCTACCAATAATCACAATGTCTATAATCACGCTACCGATAATCACGATAATAATCCCAATACCAACTTCCGGTAATCACTCTACCGATAATCACACTACCAATAATCACATGGTCAATAATCACCCTACGATAATCACATAATACAATAATAATCAATAATACACTACCGATAATAATCAATAATAACACTACCGATAATCACACTACCAATAATCACGCTACCGATAATCACACTACCAATAATCACACTACCGATAATCACACTTCCAATAATAACACTACCGATAATCACACGGTCAATAATCACCCTACGATAATCACACTATCAATAATAACACTACCGATAATCACACTACCAATAATCACGCTACCGATAATCACACTATCAATAATCACGCTACCGATAATCACACTACCGATAATCACACTGTCAGTAATCACTCTGTCAATAATAACACTACCGATAATCACACTGTCAATAATCACACACACCGATAATCACACTGTCAGTAATCACACTGTCAATAATAACACTACCGATAATCACACTGTCAATAATCACACTACCGATAATCACGCTATCAATCCTGTATCTAGTAGTAGTGACTCTTCCACACCTCCAACTTCAATGCAATTTCACTGATATAATCAATGCTGATCGTTTTGCCATGAACTTGGCGTTTTACATGAACCGTTACGGATGTATGAAAGTGTAACTCTGTGCTACCTGTGACTGTGCGTTGCGAGTAGGTTGCAGATCGAGCGGAGATGATTGGTTCAGCGTTGCTCCACCGAGGCCACAGTAAAGCTGGAGATAAATACATCGGTATTTTCTCCCAGAACAGACCCGAGGTACACACTGACACACACACACACATAATAATAATAATATTGTGACTGGGGCGATCCTTCTGATGACGTGGCTTAAATGCACTTCTCAAATCTGATCCAGTGGAGTTGAATGACCTGTTATAGCTGCTCTATGCAGTGTTAATGATTTGTTATTATGGTTACAGTGGACTATATCGGAGCTGGCCTGTTATACCTACTCTCTAGTGGCTGTTCCGCTGTATGACACGCTGGGCACCGAGGCCATCAGATACATTATAGACAAAGGTAAAAACTCCGCCGGGGTGCCGATCGGAAGGTCGGGGGTTCGAGTCCCGGGATAGAATGTAACGACGGTTTTCCTCTGTAGCCGAGATCTCGACGGTGATCTGCGACGTTGCGGCGAGGGTCCGCTCGCTGCTGGAGTGCGTGTGCGGCCGAGAGCACAGCGTCAGGACCGTCGTGCTGATCGGGGAGAAGGACGGCGAGCTCGCGACACAAGCGGAAAAGGAGGGCATCGAGATAATCAGTCTGAGGGAACTGGAGGTTAAAACACACACACACACACACATTGTGGAGGGGTGGAGCTCTGCTGGTCTACTGATCAGAATGTCAGGGGTTCGAGCCCCTTGGGTCCTTGAGCAAGGCCCTTAACCCTCTGTGCTCCAGGGGGCGCTGTTTCATAGCGCTCTGACCCTGCACTTCCAAAACAAGCTCTGATATGGGATCAATAAAGTATATAAAATAAAAAAAAACAAACAAACATGCATGTATACAATCACATGCACACAGTTATATATTCTTATATATATAGTTATATACATGTTTACATGTAAATAAGCTATAACCTTTTACGGCCTTTCTTTTTTTTTTTCCATGAACGTTACTTTGTTTGTCGTTATTAAATGTTTTAGTATCCTCTCTTTATAACCTTGCCCATTAACGTTCCTCACATTTTACATTATAGATTATTTTAGATGATTATATTTATTATTATTGTTTACCTCATTTCAGATTCTGGGCAAAGCCAATCACAGACGTCCCGCAGTAAGCAGAATCCTTTTTTTCCCCATTACGAGTGTAAAAACTGGTGTAAAGTGTTGCTTTGATCTCATGTAGCCTCCGACACCTGAAGACCTCGCCCTCATCTGCTTCACCAGTGGAACTACAGGTGTGTGTGTGTGTGTGTGTGTGTGTGTGTGTGTTGCTGTTCTTGCCATCCAGTGCAGCCCTGCAGATGTTTTTAAAATTTTTTGCTCCATCAGGGAACCCCAAGGGCGCGATGCTGACGCACGGCAACGTCATCTCCAACTGCGCCGCCTTCATCCGCATCACCCAGGTACACGCGGCGTTCTCTCACGTGGCGTTCTCTCCCGGCCACAGCATTCCGCAGTGCAAACGCGGATGATCCGCCGGATCCTGATGAATAAATCAGTAACGCGGAGGCGTCTTTGCACTTCGTCGCCTATTTAAACACCTTCATCTCGGAATGAGTTCGTTGCACGGAAACAAAAGGAACACGCACGCGTCTCTCAAAATAAACATTAAACGCTTGTTGTTTACACACTATTTCACTACAATTATACATTTAAAATGTAAAGGATGTGATAAACAACACATGTATTTCTGATTATGATCTCGCCCATGTATTTCTTTACCCAGTGATCGTCCAAGATTGTGTGTAGAATTTAATACCCGCTTTATATATATATATATATATATATATATATATATATATTTTTTTTTTTTTATATATATATATTTATATATTAAAAACACAATGCAATATTTTGCAAATGTCATAGTCGAAACATCGAAATGTTTTAGAATGTTAGAATTGAGGCAATAAATAAATGATAGATTTATATTATATTATTATTTTATACAAATAAATAAATACAATTATTTATATTACAATTAAGTAATCGGCGTTTAATTACCGACTGTTTTTTACGTTTGTTTATTTATTTATTTGGAGTAAAAAAATGCATTAAATTGACAGAAATAATAATTATTTTTTATTATGTATTTGTCTGTTTTTTTTTTTTTTATATTTATTTTTGTTATTTGTCTGTGTGTCCCCTTGTTCCTCTTTAATTGTTCACCTGCTTCCTCGCGTGTGTGTGTGTGTGTGTGTGTGTGTGTGTGTGTGTGTGTGTGTGTGTGTGCGCGCTTGTAGGAAAAGCTCAGGATGAACCGTCATGACATTATCATCTCCTTCTTGCCTCTTGCACACATGTTTGAGAGAGAGTAATGGAGGTACAGTGGGATTTACCCTGCCTGCATGTGTGTGTGTGTGTGTGTGTGTGTGTGTGTGTGTGTGTGTGTGTGCTTTACAGATACACTGCATGCTGAACCACACAGATATCCACGTATCTTACCTTCCCCTGGCGCACATGTTCGAGAGGGTGGTGGAGGTACGTACGCTATCGAAGAATTTCATCATCATCATCATATTATTATTATTATTATTATTGCATTTGTCTTTTGTATGTAGACATTTCGAGTGGATGTTCACCATGTTTGTATCATTTGATACTAAAAAAAAAAACAACTTTGTACTTTTTTCCTACTAATCAAACATTGGATCGCGTGCAAAACCCGCACTAGCATGTGGCTGCTAATGCTAATGTGATTAATGTGCCGTTACATAAAGTACGTAATGGAAAACGTAACAGACATGAATAAATTTGCCTTTGTTGAATGCTTTTATATGGGGCACAAGTCCGGGTTCGATTCCCGTCTCGGCCATGTGTGTGTGGAGTTTGTACATGTTCTCCCCGTGCCTCAGGGGGTTTTTCTCCGGGTTCTCCGGTTTCCTTCCCCGGTCCAAAAAACATGCACGGTAGGTTGATTGTCACCTTGGAAAATTGTCCCTAGTGTATGAATGTGTGTGTGTGTGTGTCCTGCGATGGGTCGGCATTCCATCCAGGGTGTATCCTGCCTTAATACCCATAGACGCCTGAGATAGACACAGACTCCCCGTGACCCGAGGGAAGATCGGATAAAGCGCTAGAAGATGAATGAATGAATGAATGCTTTTCACTCGCCTTTTGTTTTTATACACATTCTACAGAGTGTGATCCTGGTGCACGGAGCCAAGATCGGCTACTTTCAGGGCGACATCCGGACGCTGATGGACGACCTGAAGACCCTCAAACCCACCGTGTTCCCCGTCGTCCCCCGACTCCTCAATCGCATGTTCGACAAGGTGAGGATCGTTGCAGCGTTACGGTTACGAAGGGTCCGATGTGACGATAAGACAGTGTGTAGTGTTTGACGTGCGACGTCGCCTCATAACACAAAACACACTTTTTCTCCCTCGCATCTTTCTTGGCATTTCATCAGAACCCATTTTTCCTGGACATTTTGGGATAGAGATTTCTCAAGCGTTTGCAAAATCAACAACGCTGCACTCTAGTGGCGGGATACGGTCACTGCGCGGGTAACACGGGAAATGTAGTTTAATGTATGTACACCTTTTTAAGCTCTTCTTAAGATGTTCCGCCTGATTTCTGCTTGAACGTTTCCCGAGATCCCAAATGTGTTCACTGCGAGTCGGAGCTCAGAAGATCTTTAACGCCAATATTTTATTGGCAACACGTGCATGACAGGGGTTCAGAGTGCAGGTTCAGCCGTGACGCAGCCCTTGGGGCCTTGCTCAAGGAACCGAAAGTGGCCCTTTTCATGCGATGGTCGTGTGAGTTTGATGGATAAGGATTATGGTGCCTCCCCCAGATCTTCGGCCAGGCGAACACGCCGCTGAAGCGCTGGCTGCTGGACTTCGCCACCAGGAGGAAAGAGTCGGAGTTGCGCAGCGGTGTGGTGAGGAAGGACAGCATGTGGGACAAACTCATCTTCAACAAAGTCCAGGTAAGACAACTGCGGCAACCGCGGGACGTTATAAGCGCATGGTTGATTCGGCGGTTCTGCCCGTCGTTTTGCAGGTGAGTCTGGGCGGGCGCGTGAGGCTGATGATAACCGGCGCCGCTCCCGTATCCCCCACCGTCCTGACGTTCCTGCGGGCGGCTCTCGGCTGCCAGGTTAAAAACATCACACACACACACACACACACACTTCGTTTTTTCGTCGCCTTCTTTATCGTCCTTATTGTTGTAACGTGTGGAACGCGTGCTTTGTGTGACAGTTTTATGAAGGGTATGGACAGACCGAGTGCACCGCAGGATGCTCCATGTCGCTGCCCGGAGACTGGACGGCAGGTAACGCGGTCACACGTCGCATAAGGAACGTTGCATATACAAATACAAACGTGTGTGTGTGTGTGTGTTAGGTCACGTGGGTCCTCCTTTACCCTGTAATTACGTTAAACTGACGGACGTGGACGATATGAGCTACTTCGCGGCGAACGGAGAGGGGGAGGTGCGTCACTGTTGCTTCTTTCCTAATGACGTTAACCAGGATTCCCGTCGTAAACGTCCCGTGTGATTCGTGTTTAGGTGTGCGTGAAAGGACCGAACGTGTTCCAGGGCTACCTGAAGGACCCGGAGAAGACCGCCGAGGCCATCGACGAGGACGGCTGGCTGCACACGGGCGACATCGGCAAATGGCTTCCGGTAAATTCCCGGAGATTCTCTCCTGAAACCCGCGTGTTGTTTCACGGCGTTTTGACGCCTCTTTGTGTCTGGCGGCGCAGAACGGCACGCTGAAGATCGTCGACAGGAAGAAGCACATCTTTAAGCTGGCGCAGGGCGAGTACATCGCTCCCGAGAAGATCGAGAACGTCTACATCCACAGCGACCCCGTGGCTCAGATCTTTGTTCATGGAGACAGTCTGCAGGTTCTACACACTGCAACTACACTGTGTCCACAAACTGGTGTGTGTGTGTGTGTGTGATTAAATGTGTGTGTGTGTGTGTGTAGGCGTGTTTAGTTGGCATTGTGGTTCCAGACCCGGACTTCCTTCCAGGATGGGCAAAGAAAAGAGGCCTTGTGGGTTCCTACCTTGAGCTATGCAGGAACAAGGTAACACACACACACACACACACACATATGGACGCCGATTCCTGCGTCTGAGGATTGCATGTCTGCTTTGACTTCCACTTTTCCGCACAGGAAGTGAAAAGCGCCATTCTGGATGAGCTGGTGCGTTTGGGGAAGGAGGGCGGTCTGAAGTCCTTCGAGCAGGTCAGCTGATGCCGCCGAGTCGCTCTGTGGGACTTAAACATACAATACGCCCCCTTCTGGTTCACTGTAGATGGCTTTTTTATGTGTGTGTGTGTGTGTGTGGGTCCAGGTGAGAGACATCGCCCTCGTCCCGGAGATGTTCTCGGTGCAGAACGGCCTCCTCACGCCCACGCTGAAGGCCAAGAGAAGCGAGCTGAGGGATCGCTTCCAAGAGCAAATCGACCATCTCTACTCCAAGATCAAAATGTGAGCGCCACGGGGGATCTTCTCCCAGCAAAAGTGCAGTTATAATAATGTCCACTGGGTGGCACTGTGTGCAACAGTGAGAATTTTATTGTTTTTTTTTGCCCAAATGTTTTTTATTTAACGCCTTCCAACGGAAACTCGTCTGGCTTCCTGTACAAAACAAACCCCTTTGTTTACAATTTGTAAATCGGCTTTTTGTCCAAATTTTTGGTTTCCTTTCTTAAATTTCCGAATGTTGTTGTTGTTGTTATTGTTGTTGTTTCTTCAGGACCTTGTATCGCTTTCTCTCCGAAATATGCGGTTTAGTGCCAAAGACGTGGCATCGCCGCGGTCCTGCCAATAGTTTATCGCTCCATTTGTATGGCATGAAATATTTGCGTACACCATTACATGCAATTCAGCACGTTTTGATCAACGTCTACGCGGGGTTCAACTTTTCTACGCGTTTTATCGGAGGGAAAATAAATAAATAAATAAACAAATAAAAAACACTTTGGAAAATGTTTCGCCCGAACCACTGCCGCCGATACGGAAAAGCTTCTGTACAGAGTTATTTATGATTCAAATGGATATATTTTGTGTATCGTCGTTGCAGAAATGCGTCATTTGTTTGTGTGTTGGTGAAAATAAACAAATGCAACACGACGAGTGGTTTTTTTTTACGTTTAAAAAAAAAAATTCTAAAAAATGTTTTCTTTAATAAAGTTTTACCGCTAGTGTTGATACTGAGCGCTGGACTATTCCATGGACTGTTACTGCCCCCTGGTGGCGATATGGAGTATACACGCGAATACTCTTCACGCAACTCATCTTTTTACCCTTCTTTCTCACCTCCTTTCTTTTTTCCCCCCCTTTTTTTATTCTTAATTTTCTCTCCCTTTCAATCTTTCTATACTCTCCCTTTTTACCTTCATTCTTTTTCTCCCTCACTCATTTGTGACCTCCTCTTCGGACATTTTGCTCACTTTCTCCCTCTTTCTTTTCTCTCACTCTTTCCATTTTAAATACAAATAATAACATAAAGTAGAAATAAAGTAAACATGTACGAAACAAAGTGTTGGGTGAGTTGCTGGTGATGACTGCATGACCGAAGGAGATTCCTCAACCGTGAAGATCCATTTGATCTCCTTCCCACAGCGATCCTCGAACACAACAGTATAATAATAATTATTATTATTATTATTTAACATTTATTTGTCACATAAACATTACAGCACAGTGAAGTTCTTTTCTTCGCATATCCCAGCTTGATGTTGGTAGTTTGGGGTCAGAGCGCAGGGGCAGCCATGTTACGGCGGCCCCGGAGCACAGAGGATTAAGGGCCATGCTCAAGGACCTAAGGGCGGCAGCTTGGCCATAATGGGGCTCGAACCCGGATCAGCAGCCCAGCGCCTTAGACCACTGAGCCACACCCCCTCCCTAATTACAGTATGATGGACTCACTTCCCGCACCTTCTTCTCGTCCGACCACCAGGATTGTCCATGGTGGATCTGCCCCCGATCCATCCATCCATGGACTACGAGGTCTTTGCTAAACACTGGACAGAGAGAAAGAGAAGGATAGCAGGTATGGAGATGTTCGTTACTCACGCCATCGTCCTGAAGGACCTGCGTCCTACGCCCTCGTCCAGTATGATAAAGATATCGAGTATGCGTTGGTTGGTTGTTGTCCGCAGAACCTTTGAAGGTTGGAAGTTTAATGAAGAGCTCTAAGCTCCGCCTTCCACTTGACCACACCCACACTGTCACAATACACACGACACACACGATATCGCACCTTCTGCTTTAATTCCAACCTGACCGTAGCAAAGGTCGCTTCATGTACGTGTGTCCGAGATGTTCATCAATCAATCAATCAGCATGTGATGTATCGTTCCCTTTCCGTCCCCGACCTCACCACCAAAAGCTACTGGTCCTAGAAACATGAAATAAATGACATCTTGAACATTACGGACATGACGTGCCCCAAATACACGTGGTCCGACTTCAGCCGAGCTCTCAGCGCCCTCACACGGAAATATGAAAAGGACGGAACACGAAGTACACAGGTGCAGCTCGTTAACGTTAACGCACACTTCCTGAGCTGTACCTCGGTGGATAAGCCGATCTGAATTGGCCGGTCATGATATCGATAATGCTGGGCCCTTGTGAAAGGCCCTTAGCCCTTAGCCTCGATGTGTAAATGCGATAAGTGGCTCTGTATAATTTTGTTAATGTGCGTTTTATATATATATACTATATATATATATTATATATATATATGTGTTTATATTCATATTGTTGTTGTTTTTATAGACAAAACTAAAATGCGCAAAACAGAACCCAGTTTGTGTAATGGTGTAGTGATTAGTGGCATGGGCTTTGATGTGGAACATTACTGGTTTTTGTTTCTTTGATTGTGGTGAAGAACAAAGACGAAAAGGGAAAAGATCAAAGCATGCAAGAGTTCTGATGGTGTAGTGGTCTCTGATCTATGAGATCTCTGGTTCAAATCCACCTCTTATCTTTTGATTGGGTGATTGTTTGAAAACATACATGAAAGGAGAAACGAGAGCTGACCAACATCTCCATGATGGTTCGAATCCCACTTTTGGTCCTTGCATTATGTTTAAGAACATAAAGGAACAAAGAAAAGCTGGTTTTCACTCAATGCTCTGATGGCGTAGTGGATAGAATCATGGTCTCCGAGCAGTGACCTCCTGGGTTTGAATCCAACCTCTCGCTTTTCAATGTGTAACGTTGCTGGTTCGATTCCTGTTTTTAGGTTGTTTGAGTTTGTTTAAGAATGTATAAGAGAGTAGAAAAGTGGTCATCAACCCTGTGCTGTAATGGTGTAGAGGTAAGTGTCTCTGTCTGTGATGAATGACGTCGCTGGTTCGAATCCATCACTTCACTTTTGGGATTGTTTGAGAACATACAAAAAAAGGAGAAAAAAGAAGAGTGAAGGCAAGCTCTGTGATGGTGTAGTGGTTACAGTCACAGTCTCTTATGTGTAATATTGCTGGTTCGATTCCCACTTTTGGGTTGTTTGTGTTTGTTTATTAACAAACAAGAAAAGGAGAAAAGAAGGTCTGACCAGCAGCGCCATGACGGTGTAGTGGTTACAGTTACAGTCGCTGATGTCTCACGTCGCTGGTTCGATTCCCACTTTTGGGTTGTTTGAGTTCAAGCTTTTGTTTATTTGTCTGTGGTTAAGAACATACAAGATAGGAGGAATATGCAGAACAGTTCCGTGATGGTGTAGTGGTTTGTGCGGTAAAACGTTGCTGGTTCAGTTCTGTTTGAGTTTGTTTAAGAACGTATAAGAGAGGAGAAAAGGTGGGTGATGGTGTAGAGGTAAGTGTCACAGTCTGTGAAGAAAGACGTTGTTGGTTTGAGTCCATCCTTTAGCTATTCGTTGGGTGATTGTTTAAGAAAATACAAGAAAAGGAGAAAAAAGAAGAGCGTATAAGAGCTCTGTGATGGTGTAGTGGTCTAATCTTGTTGCTCCAGGGTTTCAAGGTTCCTGGTTCTGAGCCCTGCGTTCTGCTTAATGTTTCGATCTTTTATGGTTCGATTCCCACTTTTGGGTCGTTTGTTTAATAACAAACAAGAAAAGGAGAAAAGAGGACTGGAAAGCAGCACTATGATGGTGTGGTGGTTAGTGTCACAGTCTCTGATGTATGATGTCGTGGGATCAAATCCTCTCTTTTCCCACACGCTCTGATTATCTATTAACAACATAGAATAAAGGAATATGAGCAGTGTAGTGCAGCACTGTGATGGTGTAGTGGTCTAATCTCGCTGCTCACTGACTTTAACGTTCATGGATTTAACGTTCCTGGTTCGAACCCTGCCTTCAGCTTATGTTTGATCTTTTATGAGTTTAAAGATACACATACTAAAAAGCTCTTCAACAAATGTGCTATCATGGTGTAGTGGTTACAGTCACAGTCGCTGATGTCTAACGTCGCTGGTTCGATTCCCACTTTTGGGTTGTTTGAGTTCAAGCTTTTGTTTATTTATCTGTGGTTAAGAACATACAAGACAGGAGGAATATAAGATGTAGAACAGTTCCGTGATGGTGTAGTGGTTTGTGTCGCAGCCTACAATGTGTAACGTTGCTGGTTCGATTCCTGTCTTTTGGCTGTTTGAGTTTGTTTAAGAACGTATAAGAGAAGGAGAAAAGTGGGATTTGCGCCTATGCCGTGATGGTGTAGAGGTAAGTGTCACTGTCTCCGTGAAGAAAGGACGTTGCTGGTTCGAATCCAACCATTTAGCTTTTCGTTGGGTTATTTTGTTAAGAACGTACAAGATAAAGGAGAAAAAAGAAGGGCAAAGGACAGCTCTGTGATGGTGTAGTGGTTACAGTCACAGTCTCTGATGTGTAACATTGCTGGTTCGATTCCCACTTTTAAGTTGTTTGTGTTTGTTTAAGAACATACAAGAAAAGGAGAAAAAAGAAGAGTGAAGAAAGCGGTGCTGGTGATGGTGTAGTGGTCTAGTGTCACAGTTGCTCTGACGGTAACTTCAAGTTTGTTCCTGGTTCGATTCCCTGCGTTTTGGGTATGTTTGATCTTTTATGTGTTTAACAGATACAAGATACTAAGGAGAAAAGAGACTGCTAAAGCAGCACCTATGATGGTGTAGTGGTTAGTGTCACAGTCTCTGATGTATGATGTTGCGTGGGATCGAATCCACTTCTTTTAACACTTTTGCTCTGTTTGAGTTTGTTATAACAACATAGAAGAAAGGAAAATGAGCTAAGTGTAGTGATGGTGTAGTGGTAAGTGTCTCTGTCTCTTATGTGTAACGTCGCAGGTTCGATTCCCACTTTTGGGTTGTTTGTGTTCGTTTATGAACAAACAAGGAAAGGAGAAAAGAGAACCGAACACCTGTGCCGTGTTGGTCTAGTGGTTAGTCTCACGAGTCTTCATGGATTACTGACGTTCCTGGTTCGAATCCACTGCCTTCAGCTTTATAGTTGGGTGATCTGTTTAATGAAGTTTACAAGATACACAGGACTAAAACGAGCTCTTCAACTCAAATGTGCTATCATGGTGTAGTGGTTACAGTCACAGTCGCTGATGTCAAACGTCGCTGGTTCGATTCCCACTTTTGGGTTGTTTGAGTTCAAGCTTTTGTTTATTTATCTGTGGTTAAGAACATACAAGACAGGAGGAATATGAGCTGCAGAACAGTTCCGTGATGGTGTAGTGGTTTGTGTCACAGCCTACAATGTGTGATGTTGCTGGTTCGATTACCATCTTTTGGCTGTTTGAGTTTGTTTAAGAACATATAAGAGAATCAGAAAGTGGGATTGGAGCAGATGGTGTAGTGGTGAGTGTCACTGTCTCCGATGGAGGAGGTTGCTGGTTTGAATCCAGCATTTGGCTTTCTTTATTGTATAAGAACGTACAATAAAGGAAGAAAAGAGGGACAAACACCAGCTGCATGGTGGTGTAGGGGAAAATATCTCTGGCGCTCATCCGAGATAGTCTCGGTTTGAGTCCATTCTTTGTTTCGTTTTCTTTGATTAAGGGTAGAAACAAGAAAAGGAGAAAAAAGAAGAGCGAAGGAAAGCTCTGTGATGGTGTAGTGGTTTGTGTCACAGTCTCTGATGTGTAACGTCGCTGGTTCGATTCCCACTTTTGGGTTGTTTGTCGTTTGTTTAAGAACAAACAAGAAAAGGAGGAAAAGAGGACTGGAAAGCAGCACTATGATGGTGTGGTGGTTAGTGTCACAGTCTCTGATGTATGATGTCGTGGGATCAAATCCACTCTTTTAACACGCTCTGTTATCTATAACAACATAGAATAAAGGAAAATGAGCAGTGTAGTGCAGCACTGTGATGGTGTAGTGGTCTAATCTCACTGCTTCATGGATTTAACGTTCCTGGTTCGAACCCTGCCTTCAGCTTATGTTTAATCTCTTATGAGTTTAAAGATACACATACTAAAAAGCTCTTCAACAAATGTGCTATCATGGTGTAGTGGTTACAGTCACAGTCGCTGATGTCTTACGTCGCTGGTTCGATTCCCACTTTTGGGTTGTTTGAGTTCAAGCTTATTTATCTGTGGTTAAGAACATACAAGACAGGAGGAATATAAGATGCAGAACAGTTCCGTGATGGTGTAGTGGTTTGTGTCGCAGCCTACAATGTGTAACTTGTCGTGGGTGTTTAAGTGTTGCGATTGTAGTTGGTTGGTTTGATTCCTCTCTTTTGGCTGTTTGAGTTTGTTTAAGAACGTATAAGAGAGGAGGAAAAGTGGGATTTGCGCACCTATCACCTCAATGCTTACGTGTAATGGTGGTGTAGAGGTAAGTGTCACTGTCTGTGATGAAGAAAGACGTTGCTGGTTCGAATCCAACCTTTAGCTTTTCAGCCTCTGGTTGTTGGGTTGATTGTTTTGTTTAAGAACATACAAGAAAAGGAGAAAAAAGAACTAGTGGAGTGTATAAGCAGCACTGCGATGGTGAAAAACATCGCCGTGATGGTGTAGTGGTTAGTGTCACAGTCTCTGATGTGTAACGTCGCTGGGTTCGATTCCCACTTTTGGGTTGTTTGATGTATTTGTATTTAAAGAACAAACAAGAAAGGAGGAAAAGAGCGACTTGAACAACCATTGTACCTGTAGAAAAGAGGATGGTGTAGTGGTTAGTGTCACAGTCTCTGATGTAAAGACAAAAGAAAGTGACGTCGTGGGTTCGAATCCACACTTTGGCTTCTGTTTATTATTAAGTTTAAGAGCAGAAAAGAAAGGAGAAAAGAGAACTGAGACTCTCGGCAGGTATGAGATCCTGTGGCTCAACTGGATGAGCTTCGCCTCTGGATTGAGAGGTTGCTGGTTCGAACCCCGGCCAGGTCTCCAAGATAAACACTAACGGTTGCGTGGAAGGTTCCGGACGGTCTGAGAAAGGCCTGGTGGAAGGTATCGGAGGGCGGACAGGAAGGCGTGGAAGGTGAAGATGGTATCAGAGGGCGGACAGGAAGGTGTGGAAGGTGAAGGAGGTATCGGAGAGCGGAGAGGAAAGTGAAGACGGTATCGGAGGGCGAGGAAGGTAACGGAGGGCGTAACCTGGATCAGGGGGACAATATCCGGGCATCTGGCCCCCTGAGATCTGAGCAGATAAAAACAGGTGGTTATAGATCAGAAAAATAAACTAACCGACTTAGTTTTGCATATATAGAAATTTCTGCCTAAAACCTATCACCCTCACTTTTTCTGGGGTCGTGAAGCACCATTTACCACCGGCTTCACAACCCCACCCTTCCTCCATCACCCACATCGCTCCCAATCACCTCGCACCATCACCACCGTGGGACCAAGCCTGATTCGAACCAGCAACCTCTGAATCACGAGGGAAGGCTTTTACCACTAAGCCACCCAGTCCCACACTTATACTCAGGTGGTTTGGTTTATTTGTCTTTGAAAATCACAACAACAATAAAAAAAAAAAAAGAAAAAGAAAAAAAGAAACGAAATGTCACCCCCTAGTGGACAACAACTAGACGTTCACCAAAAGACCGTCACAAAGGAAAAACAACATAAAGGGGGCAACAATCAACACGCACACAAATTCAGCGCCACACATTCGTGTCAACACAAAGAAAGATGACGATTTGTCTCCGCCAAGTGGACAACAAACAGAATTGCACCGACAGGACAGTCAGTAATTTACCAGTAAAAAAGGGCTGAAGGGTTTTGCTCAGTGACACACTAGTGGTGGTGATGGGATTTGAACATGTGAGTCACAACTCGCAACGAGATAGAAAAGTTCGCCAAATTGTTACGCGAGTTACGAAGTGCGCTAATTTTACACACGCGTGTACACGGCTACAGAAAACGTAATGCCGTTTGTTTTTTTCACAATTTCCATTACAGGGAAAGAAAAAAAAAGAAAAGAAAAAAAAAAGAAAAAAAAAAAAAGAAAAAAAAAAACAGAAAAAAAAAAAAAAAAAAAAAAAAAAAAAAAAAAAAAAAAAAAAAAAAAAAAAAAAAAGAAAAAAAAAAAAAAAGAAAAAAAAAAGAAAAAAAAAAGAAAAAGAAAAAGAAATAACGAGAAATCCAACAGGATTATAAATACGATCGTTTCACGCGCCGGATCGTAAACCTCGTACATCCCATTTAAAGACACTTCTGGCTGAATAAAGGGACACTTGAGGTTGTTGTTGACGTGGTGGTTGATTCGGTTCAGGACCGAACGCAGAAATACAGCACGTGATTGTATAAAGACAAATCCTGGATATAAAAACGAGTGAAATATCAAAACATTTGTTGTGTTTTCGTACTACTACAGCGATATCTGGACCCCGTGATTAATGCACTCATGAACTGAGCCGAGCTGCCGATGTCCAGCGTCTAACGAATAAATAAGGAAACGGAAGCGTACGAAACTCTGACGCGGGGAAAAAAAAGAAAGGTAAACGCTACATTATGAGCTGGAATATAAAAAGTCGTCCAGGTTTTCTCACTCCATCCATCGGAGGTTCGAATGAAATGGATGTGTGAGAGAGAGAAACCTGGAGACCTGTAACAGAATCCTGATGGAGCATCAAAGTGTCTTCTACAACATTAATGTACATATAAATGTATATATATATATATATATATATATATATATATATATATATAAGAGAAATGAGTTTATAGTCACGTGCTTTTCCTTATCGATTCCTCCTTTTCAGTCCCGCATTTTTCTACGCAAAACCTTTACGTGCTTTTCTTCATTACAGATATTCAGTCTTTAGTGGTGTGAAGGATCCTGAAAACGGTCTACAAGTTGTTTATCACACGCTGTTTGCTTTGAAATGCACGTCACCGCAAAAACACACGTAAACAAAATCTTAATGTAAAAAAAAAAAAAAAAAAAAAAAGAGGAAAAGAAAACACCCGTACCCCTCCCCCCCACCACCATGGCTCATTTTGCACTTTCATGCGTTCCCTTACCGACGCCCCCTAGTGGACACGGTGTGAGGTGAAATTCTGACCTATGAAGCGTATATTCAAGTCATGTATTCCCTATGAAGCTTGTTTTCTAATGACGTATCGTAAACATCAAAGCCGCGGTCGCCATAAACAGGGACCCGAAAATCCCTTCTAAAACGTAACCCTTTTCCCCAAGCGTGTATGTAAATAAACAACCAAGAAAACAAAAAAAACAAACAAAATAAACAAATGGTGCCTAAACGTGCTCCTAATTACATGACTTGTGTGTTTGTGTTTACGGAGTGAAGTACATCTCTTTGGTGAGAAGAGACACGATGCAGGGAATCTGTTTCTTGGCGTGGAAGCCGGGCATGCTGGAGGCGGACTCGAAGTCCAGCGCCACCTTGCGGTTGACGCGGGTCAGGATGTGCATGAGCTCCAGCTCGCGGCCGTGTTTGCTCAGCATCTCGTACAGGGACTGCATGAACCACGAGCCAGTCATCGTGTTCCTCCACGAGAAGTAACCTGCACAAGAGCGGCGTTTTACATTCACCTTACACTTTTAGTGTGTGTGAGTGTGTGTGTGTGTGTGTTGTGTGTGTGTGTGGGGGGGTAGGGGTTACCTGGTGCTGTAGAATACGCGTAAAGGAAATCAGCCTCCACTGGAATCAGGAATTCATCGATTCGTCCGAGCCGCTGTCCGTATCCACGCCGGGGTCCAGGTCTGTGCCTCGACACGCCTGAGAACACGTTACGCGCGTTACAGGTGCTGCGTATAAACCAGAACGCGTCCCGGCGTGACCGCGAACAAACATGTGAGGAAGATCTCCTAATATATAGAACCCCGAATGCGTAGATCACAACATCAAACACACACACACACACACCTGGATGAAGAAGAGTTTGGGTTTGCCTGCCAGCGTTACACAGCGGTCTCCTCTGAACAGACTGGTCAAGGCCTTCAGCTCCACGGCGCGGTCCGTCCCGAAGAACACGCCCTCGTCTCCGTGACTCAGCAGCACACACACGAACGAGGCGCATCGGCTGTGGTCGCCTTTAGCAACTAACACACACACACACACACTAAATATTATGCAAAGTGAACACTGGTTATTTTGGGGTTTATAAAATAGTTTCGTTCCGAGTCATGTGACGTAGACGCGATTTATCCGAGCTCTCATTGGCTGCACGTTACACATATACGTCATTGGGTCGACTCCCGTTATTCACAGGTAAAGTGTATCGTCGCTGTGATTTGCATGATTTATCTCCTTATTTATACGCAGCACTCGATGTTGTTGTTGTTGTTGTTGTTTAGAGCAACGGATCACGTTTGTGCCTTTATTTAAAGCAACGACACAAAAGTGTGGGTTTGCATTAAGTCTCACCTGTCTCTAGTTGTTTCTTGATCTGGTCCACAGTCTGGTCGTTGAACACCTTCACTTTGTAGCCCAGATTCCCGAAGATCTTCATGGCGTTTCCGGCATCGACGTCCGTACCGTTCCGCTGGTTCATGCCTATGTACATAATGCGCATTATAAATCTTCCCAGACGCCTGACACTGCTCATCAGGAGCTGCGAGTGTGTTACCTGTGCTGTAGTGGAAGTTCTTGTTGTTAATAATGATGCACTGGCCGATACAGGGGAAGTCCAGGCTGTATCTGTGGGTGTGGGCGTGGCTTTTGGCGTCCACCTGCATCGGCTCGCCTCCTGCTGCTCCGCCTCCCGCTCCAGCTTCTAATCCTTTAGCACTGCGGCATCATACACATCTGGATCTTAACGCTTTCTTACACACACTCTTTGTCATACGATGGAAAATAAAGAGACTCTCGTGACAAAAGAGAACTGTTTCTACATGCTATAATGAAAATACGAACGGGTCGGTGTTTTCTGTAAATATGACAAAAACAAACTATTCATTTGCATTGTTTTGCCCAGGGAGGGAGGAATACTTATTTATGCATTTTGTTTTTGTACGAATGCATAAATGTGACACTTTTATTTGCATTTAATACAAAAAATGTCTTAATAGTTTTGTGTTGAGCTAAACCGACCCAATTTATTTGCATAATATAATCCAAAATTAATAAAAAAGTAACAATATATTTTCTATATGGTCCAAATTTAACGCTGTTGGTTTCATGATTTAAAAAAAAAAATAATAATAATATTGCAATAAACATCTTACTCGGGGATGTCGCTTCCCATTGCGCATGCGCAGTCTCCGTTAGCGGCATCAGTCTTCTGCGGGTTTTCGGACATGGCTTTTTGTTGTTGTTGTTGTTGTTTTAAATAAGATTTACTTTTAATAAATCTCCCAAATGTAATTTATCGTATTATTGAATCCTCCACGCTTTATCGGTTCTTCCTTTGTTCCAAAGACAATTCCAACTTCCGGAAGTTAGGAAAAACAAAATAGGTGACGTCACCAGGCGTCCACGGCAAACAAACAACAAAGGGAAAAAGAAAACGAATTATTGTCAATAATAATGCGCGAAAAGCTTCAGTTACACACCAACACACGTGTTACGGTTTATAATGTCTTGAAACAGCTTATAGTTCATAAATAATAAGCTACACATCCAGTCAGGACGCCGGTCATCGTCCTTTGTCTTTGTTGTTTTTGGTGCAAACAAGGAAATCCACACTTTTCTAAATTCTAAATCAAATATTAATCCGCTTACCATTTAATCCCACCGCGGTTCGGCTTTAGAGAGGAGTCTTGTGTATTAAAACCGCCCGGGGAAACCGTTAGCGTCACGTTTGTGTGTATCACGGAAGTCAACGCGAGAGTCTCACCCGCAAGACTACACTACCCAGAATTCTCAGCTTCCCCGCTTGCGTTGCGCATACGAGCAATGAAAACGAGGACGGGTCGAATGGCATTGTGGGTAATGTAGGAACCACGATGTTTATGCAAATCTCTAGCTTTTTGAGCAGCAAACTTTGACGTCACACTACAAATCATCAAATCACAAGCTTTCAGTATTAAATCGATTTTTTTTCTTTTGATTAAAAACATACATCACATAATAATAATAATAATAATAATAACAACAACAAAAAACAACGAACAAATAATTATTTAATTAAAAACACCGGTCAACTTTTTACGGCCATTAGGGGGCGCCACAGCCGATCTTTTCGTCTCCATACCTTTTACATCTCCTCTTTCACCCTGACTACCTGCATGTCGTTTCTCACTACATAACATTCGCATTCATGTCATGACGCAGTACACAGTGAAATGAGACGACGTCTCTACAGAACTTGGGTGCAATAACAACATATTGTCATCACACAGCATCGAGCTACAAAACACACCGCTGAGGACGCCATAAAAAGTGCAAAACAAATACACAAACACAAAATACCAGTCACCTGTAACATACTGTATGTTTATATACAGTGTAAACATTAGTGATAGTGATGTGCAAAACAACCCTCAACTTAAACTTCATGCATCCAATGTTTTTTTTAATACAGTGCTGTTTTGTGTTTGTGTATTTTGTCCTGCGCCTGCATCTTGTGTTGTCTGGTTCACCTTTTTGCACTGGGTTACACACACGTCTCCTTGCACTGTGTACTCCCCCCCCCCCCCGTCATTATTAATGCCTTCTTATCTTTCGTACGCAGTCAAGTATACTTCATTTGTCATGTCATTGTGTGAATGTTGAAACATTAGACAGGGGCACGGTGGTTAGCACGTTCGCCTCACACCGCCAGGGTCCGGGTTCGATTCCCGTCTCGGCCATGTGTGTGTGGAGTTTGCATGTTCTCCCCGTGCCTCAGGGGGTTTTTCTCCGGGTTCTCCGGTTTCCCCCCGGTCCAAAAAAACATGCATGGTAGGTTGATTGGCACCTTGGAAAATTGTCCCTAGTGTATGAATGTGTGTGTGTGAGTGTGTGCCCTGCGATGGGTTGGCATTCCATCCAGGGTGTATCCCTGCCTTAATGCCCATAGACTCCTGAGATAGACACAGGCTCCCCGTGACCCGAGGAAAGATCGGATATAGCGGTAGAAGATGAATGAATGAAACATTAGAGTTTGGCCATTGAATCTCTGTACACCAGTACAAAAGAACAAGTATTCTAAACGCATATCAAGTCAAAAAATCTCACATAGAATGACTTTTAGATTTATAGGAGACGCCCTTATCCAGAGCGACTTACAACAAGGGTCAAGGGCCTTGCTCAAGGGCCCACTAGTGGTTGAACATGCGAGGTTTATTTCCAGAGACCTACGCCTTAACCACTGAGGCCACTACTACGTCTCCGGCGCCGTTTTTGTTCTTCTGTTTAAACATATGTTAATCGATCCTGTGAGGGAAATTCGCATAAATGATTAAATGTTGGAGCCCTTTGGTGAGCTTCTTTTTCATGCATTTGACAAAGAATCATAAGTAAAATGGACCTGACTGGTGGATGCTTAATGTTTGCAAGTATAACATTATTAAGATTATTTGTAAGGAAATACACTTTTTTGTTTCATTTACATAGCCTTTATTATATATATATATATATATATATATATATATATATATATATATATCTATATATTCATATCATTCATATCATAGATCATTCATCTTCTACCGCTTTATCAACGATCTTCCCTCGGGTCACGGGAGTCTGTCGATTTCAGGGGTGTATGGGCATTAAGGCAGGATACACCCTGGATGGAATGGCAACCTATTGCAGGGCACACACACACACACACACACACTCACAAAAATCACACACACACATTCACACACTTGGGACAATTTTTCCAAGGTGCCAATCAACCTACCGTTGCATGTGCATGTTTTTGGACCAGGGGGAGGAAACCGGAGAACCCGGAGAAAAACTCCCTGAGGCACGGGGAGAACATGCAAACACCACAGACACATGGCCGAGACGGGAATCGAACCCCGACCCTGGTGGTGTGTGGCGAACGTGCTAACCACTAAGCCACCGTACATATATACTATATATATATATATATATATATATATAGGGTATATAATATATATATATATATATATATGTGTGTGTATAGCCTTATATATAGGCAAAATACATCTGTAGTATACTCACAGAGACGTATAATAATTCACATTTGACATCTATAAAGCAAATACATAAACAAACAAATTTAGTTTAATTAAGCATTTTAAAATGACCAGTCTCACTGATCATCTTAGCACTAGTGGGAGAAATAATTAGGAATTTAATTGCTTGGTGCATAAAGCATCGCTTTTGCCCCGTTTTTCACGTATCATCCACCGTCATGGTCACATTTCGAAGGTGTTGTATAAAATATACCTGTTTTATATCAAATAAACAACTCTTTCTTTCCCACTCGTAACCGGAGCGTACAATCACCGGAGTTTTATCTTCGATTATTGGCACTGGTTTCGAAACATCCATTGCACAACTTGCATTCTCACTGTCATCTTTTGCACAACCATCGTATCTGCGCGTACTCATTGTGGTATTTTGACACACGTTGCGGAATTCGCAATGAATTTGCAGAATTTTGCACTTTTTGTGGACACACGGTTGATTAGTTTTATACTCTAATATGTATATACAAATACAAGTGTGTGCGTGTAACCATTACATTATATATTTTCATATAATGCTCTTGAAAGTGTTATTAATGTGTGTTTGTATACATTTGCCTGTATTTTTATGTATGTATGTATGTGTGTGTGTGTGTGTGTGTATATATATACAGTGGCAAGAAAAAGTATGTGGAACTTTTGGAATTTCATGGTTTTCTGAATAAATTTGTCCTAAAATGTTATCTGATCTTCATCTAATTCATTGGTATTGACAAACACAATGTGTCTAAAAATAATAACACCAAAAAAATCCAATCTTTCTCGTCTTTATTGAACACACTCATTCAACATTCAAAACGGCAGTGGAAAAAGTAAGTGAAACCTTAGAATGAATAACTGGTTGACCCCCCCTGGCAGCAATAACCTCAACCAGGCGCTTCCTGTAGCTGTGGATCAGACCTGCACATCGCTGAGGAGGAATTTTAGCCCATTCTTCCTGGCAGAACTGCTTTAGCTCGGTCATATTCTTTGGACGTCTCATGTGTACGGCCCTCTTCAAGTCAATCCATAGCATCTCTGTTGGGTTGAGGTCTGGGCTCTGACTCGGCCACTCCAAAAGGCGGATTTTGTTTTTCTGAAGCCATTCTGTTGTGGACTTGCTCCGGTGTTTTGGGTCGTTGTCCTGTTGCATCACCCACTTTCTACACAGTTTCAGCTGATGTACAGACATTCTCACATTATCCTGAAGAATTGTCTGATATACTTGGGAATTCATCTTCCCCTCAATGATTGCAAGCTGGCCAGGCCCTGATGCAGCAAAGCAGGCCCAAATCATGATGCTTCCTCCACCATACTTTACAGTTGGGATGATGTTATCATGACGATATGCCGTGCCCTTTCTACGCCAGATTTAGTGCTGTGTGTTTTTTCTCCAAATAGTTCAATCTTAGTTTCATCAGTCCACAAAACATTTTGCCAATACCGCTGTGGAGTGTCAATGTGCTCTTTTACAAACTTAAGGCGTGCAGCAATGTTCTTTTTAGTAAGCAGCGGCTTCCTTGGCGGTGTCCTGCCGTGGATACCCTGCTTGTTCAGTGTTTTACATATTGTAGACTCATGAACAGATATGTTAGCAAGTTCCAATGATGCTTTGGCTGTCATTCGGGGTTGTTTCTTTACCTCATTGATGAGTGTTTGGTTGTGCTCTTGGTGTCATTTTGACGGGGCGCCCACTTCTAGGTAGAGTAGCAACAGTCCCAAATTGTCTCCATTTGTAGATTGTTTGCCGAACTGTAGACTGGTGAATTTCTAAAGTCTTTGAAATAACTTTGTAACCCTCGCCAGCTTCATGTAAATCAACAATTCTTGATCGTAGGTCCTCTGAAAGCTCTTTTTGGTGAGGGATGGCTCACATAATCATGTTCTTCTTGTGCAGAGCAAACTCCAAAGGTTTGAGGGGTTTTTATCAGTCAGAGTATCTGTAGTCCACACCTCCAAACTTATTATCTTAACAAGACTCCAGGTGTGCTAAAACCAATTCGCTCCAATTAGCTTTTTTGAGGTCATTAACTCAAGGTTTCACTTACTTTTTCCACTGCCATTTTGAATGTTGAATGATTTTGTGTAAATAAAGACAAGAAAGATTGGATTTTTTTGTGTTATTATTTTTAGACACATTGTGTTTGTCAATACCAATGAAAAGAATTAGATGATGATCAGATAACATTTTATGATCACAACATTTTATCAAAAAGACAAATTTATTCAGAAAACCATGAAATTCCAAAAGGTTCACATACTTTTTCTTGCCACTGTATATACACGTCTATATATATATATATATTTGCTCTCCATATGCACTATTGGAATCTAAATATTAGCCAAACCTGAACCTGAGGCACAAAACCCAGGTGTGTATCTGAACCCCTACCCTTAAAATGAAGAGGGTAGGGGGGGGGGGCGTCCATATGCGGCAATCATTTATCTGGAGTCAAATTTGTATTTGTATCTTGATAAAGTCCTCGGACCTTCATAAGGACCGAAAAACAATGAATCATGAAGGAAGTGACTATATGAAATTCTCCGTGTCTCATTTACACAACGAAAGCGTGATGCAACAGTGGCAACGTGGTGGGTTTGAAACTCATGTCCTTCCCAATAATACATTTAATAAAGAAAATTAAAAAAAAAAAACTTGATGATGGGCCAAATAAACAGGCCTGCACATGTACCTCCCAGCAACAACAACAACAACAACAACAAACACAGATACAGAATGTTCAGGATTGGCTGATTGAGAACCACCTTTTCGGAGAGCCACACTTTATAACGGAGCTCTTCAGAGGTCTTTCAGAGGAGACATCGGTGCCTCGCAGCAGGTGAGTGATTATGTTGTTTATTATTATTATAATGCATGGATAAAATGCTGCGACTTTTCCACACATTGGATCTGTTTGTTGTCCAGTCGTGCTTTACTTTGTTTACTCTCTCTTTGTTTAACACCTCACTCCCAGGGAATGATGGCATGCAATTCATGCAACGTGTTCCTTTTTCTTTTTTGCTCTGCAGGAGAAAAATGGCAGACGCACTGAAACTCGTCACGTTTGCGATTTTGCTCAGCCGACTCTGCTGGGCGCAAGCTTACAGCCCCGGCGTAACTAAATCAACAGTCTACAGCTCGACTTATCAGATTAAGTGCAAGGACGAGTGCACGTTTCATGATGAAGACTTGTACTACTGGTGTTACACGGAAAAAGGATGGGATTACTGCTCTCCAGGGCCTGAATATGCACACACGGGTGATCTGTGCCACAAAGGGCACTCCTGTGGGACTTGGGGACATAAATACACCTGGTGCTATACAGATTCTAGCTGGGGACACTGTAGCCTGGTCCAGACCCCAGATCAGTCCAAAACTGGTGTACGTCAGAAAAGACAAACGAATGCTGTCGAGATCTGCGTGGCGAATGGCGAAGGTAACGGGACGATGATAACGCTTACGGCGGTACCAAACAAGTCCCTCGTCGATGGGAGAAGCTTGAAGAGGGAGGTGGGTGATCTGGTCAGAAAATGGCAAAATGAGAAAATACCGACCAAGGCCAAGTCCAATCTCCTCAAATCGCAGAACCTTCACATTGACCTGAAGGGGGTGGTGAAGAGGCGGAAGAAGAATTATTTTAACTTTGTAGTTTACGGGAATGTGATTAGTCAGATTGGTAACGGAAACACAGTGGGCCAAGTGATCATGCCCAGAAGCAAACACATTCCTGCCAAGTATGTTCGTAAAGCTTTCATTGAGAGCACCCAACGGCGCGCCAGCGTTATCATCGACGTGTCCTACGACAACGTTCCGTTATGGCAAGAACAAACGTGTGATTGATCCAAACCGACTCGGCTGATCTGAGACCTGAGATGAAACCAACTCCTGCTTTTTTTTTTATTCCTTTATGTGCTTCTGCTTACAGCTAACATATCTTTGTGTAGGAATTTGTAGAACATGTTTCATGATAATCACATCATGTAGAATGCGGAATGATCGCATACATTATATCTGAATAAAATCCGAGGGAATGTGAATGATCTAGCGTGCTTCCAGCAAACTGAAATCTGGTTATTTGTGAATAAAAATAATCTGCAAAAAAATCTTCCTGCTTTTTTAATGTTGTTTAGAATGGTGTTGTTTGTTGTTCAAATGCCTCACTTACGAAGGGAACAACAAAAAAAGCAAATACTTAATATCTCCTAAGTATCTTACCAGAGAAACCGGGACTCAGTGGCGACATCAAGTGGAGAAAAACAGAACATACACGAGGAAAGAGAACAAAAAAACAGTGTAAGTGTAAATAGTGTAAATGAGACGGTCTTACTGCGAGGTGATATGCACATAATGACTGTGGACTGCATTATTTATTAGTTTTTAGGCCATTTATTAGTTCTCGAATTCCCTAATAATGAATAGTGTCAGGATAAATGAAAGAATGAATGTGGACGCATAATAAACAAAACAATTACAACAGAGACAGTTATTAAATTATATATATATATATGTAATAAAACCCTTAATAAATATGGAACAATTCAAACAAGGCGGCTCAGAAGGAAACTCAAGCACCACTAATTTACACAAATAATAATAATAATAATAATAATAATAATAATAATAATAATAATAAGTAACTTTAAAAAAAAAAAACAAATGTTAGCCGGTATTTTTTGTTCTTTTTCTGAACTACAAAACTAATTCCATACTGCATGGTGCAGTGTTGTTGTTTACACAGCGAGGGTAAACACCTGAAACATGGCAGGCGGCCCCGGATTTACGGTACCTGAGCTGATGTTTGCGTGTTGTTTGCGCTAAATGGGTGTTTATTTTCGTTCTGCATGTTTACTACATCGTAGTGGAGACGTTTGGGTTGTCAGGGAAGTTTTTGTCTACACAACAATCTCCAAAAAAAAGATTACATTATCACACGAGCGATTACACATGAATGAAAATAATAAGCATCTTATCAGAGAGACCCAGACACCGTGGCGACATCTGGTGGTGAAAACAGAAAATACACTAGGAAAATACAAAAAAAAAAAAAGAGAAACGGATTTGCAGGGTTGCAAATCCTGAAGGAATCATATTAGAGTTTGTTTATTGAACAACAAGTACACAAGTTTATCATAAAACAATTATGGAAATTAATATTAGAGGCATAAATATTCAAAAATTGTGCACACACTGTGTATAAATGCTTTCACCTGACACCAAGACAAAATCCCAGTACTGTAAAGTGCTCTTTGCTGATCCCTGGGAAAATAAAGTTTTATTCTAAATTGTACACATTTTTTCCCCCCCAGAGTTCTGAATCAATTATAATGGTGAAAATAAAACTTTGAGGAAAACTGTATAATATTTTATTTCAAAGTCGGAATTGCACTTTGTTAAATTATATAAGGATTATATCATTATTATATAATATTATTATATTATATAAGCCATATTGGTTCAGCAAGATAATGTTTATTTGGCTTATCATAAAGCTTTGTATATTTTTTTTGTAATGTTTGTTTTCCGCAGAGATCGATTGACGGACTTGGCTCGGGATTGGCTGCATCAGAACCACCTCTTCCCAGGATTACACTTTTCTATTTTAGACAACATTTGTGCCTCTACCTATAGCAGGTAAGTGATTTTTATATAAAGTATGGCTTTAACGTTTCATATTAATATTGTTTGAACTGGAAGTTCTTTGCGGGATCGTTCCAGTCCTGCTTTATTTGCAATTCATTTTCTCCATCCCTACTGACCAATTTAACACTTTAATAATAATAATAATAATAATAATAATAATAATATTGGGAATGTAATAGATTAACAGATTACAAATGATCCTATACAAAATGCTATAAGTAGTGTACCTTTTCAACGACTTTTAAAAAAAGGAAAGTAAGTGATTACATTTGATTACTTTTGATTACTTTCATTTGTCCACCAGGTGGCGCTTGATGAGATGAACATTGTAAGGGGAAAAGGCTGAAAATCTGAAATCTGATTATTCATGAATGAAAAGCTGTAAAAACGGAACGCACACACCCTACACAACACACCTACACACACACACACACACAACACACACACACACACCACACACATGTGCATGTCTTTGAGTCTGACATCTAGCCAGATAGGAGGATTTAGGAACATTGAGGAACATCTCCATGAATGCCAAAAGTCAACCACAACAAGATCTGATTAAACCCCCCTGTCCAGTTATAACAGCACTGATACTAATTATTCATTCATTCATTCATTCATTCATTCATTCATTCATTCATCTTTAGCGCGATTATCCGATCTTCCCTCGGATCACGGGGAGCCTGTACCTATCTCAGGCGTCTATGGGCATTAATGGAAGGCACCCGGGATGGACACCACAACACATGGCACAACAACACATCACACACACACACATTCATACACTATGGGCAATTTTCCAAGGTGCCAATTCAACCTACCGTGCATGTTTTTGGACCGGGGAGGAAACCGGAGAACCCGGAGAAAAAAAAAAACCCCTGAGGCACGGGGAGAACATGCACAAACTCCACACACACACATGGCCGAGACGGGAATTGAACCCGGACCCTGGAGGGGTGAGGCGAATGTGATAACTACTAAACCACTAAATAATAGAGTATTTACGGTACCCGAGCTGCAAATTGGGTGTGGTGCGGTAAATGAGTGTTTATTATTGTCATGCATGTTTACTATTATCTGGTATAACTTATGGTTATCCTTAGAACGCTGGCAAATGGAGGAACACAAGTGTCACACTTCAGTGTGTGCAGTATTAGCCATTCGTTTGAAAACACACACACACACACACATGAAACCATGAAACACACACACACACACGGTCAAATTTTGCAAATACCACACTCTGAGATCTCATGAAATTACACACACACACACACACACACACACACACACACACACACACACACACACACACACACACACACACACACAACACACACACACACACACACGCAACACACACAGCTGGAAATCCCTTTTTCCGGTTAAACTGAAAGTGAAAGCGAAAAGCGGATGAGCAGCAGCGGCACACTTCAGGCAAGAAAAACGTGAGTTTACTTACACACACACACACACACACACACACACACACACACACACACATCTATATATATTTATAATAATAAAAAAAAACATTTTTTTTATCTTGATATTTTATGTACCCGCGTGTGTGTGCATGGAGAAAGAAACGCAAGACGACGTGCACTTGCTGTATCTGTCATGTTTCTGTACCAATGCGAACATAAGAATCGTGCATTTCATTCAGAAAGGAAACAGTCATGTATTGTGAGCAAGAAATACGCAAAATGTCATACACAAATAGCTTTCCGCAAATATATATATATATATATATATACACTACATACTTGGTCGTTTTTTTCAGTGTATGGTAAAGCTTTCTTTCTAAAGCACCCACTCTGTCCACTAGGGCCTCGTTAAAATATACCAAACTAAGAATTTCACTATCCAATAAAATCACGAGTCACAGCACAAAGTCCCTCAAACGTGAACTTTGGAACTTAGCGAATTTCTAAACCTCCTTATACCACGCCTGCGTGGGAAAATTGTAGCGTTTCCACTCCTTAAATGCCAAAAGCGAGGGATCTGTTGGTAATTCCTTACTATGGATAAAGGTTTCAGGAAAAGGCGGCTTCATTATATATTATCGCTCATATTTTCAGTAATCACGGGATTTTCCACCCACATGCACACTTTTAACTTTTTAAAATTTGCAAATATATATATATTTTTTTACATTTCTATTTACTTTAAATAAAAACAACAGCTTTGCCCAATGTATGACTGGTCTATATATTTTATTTGACTTCTTGTAGGCTTGAAAAATGGGCCCTGCAGGCGTTTTTTCCCTCGCTCTGTGTCTGGGCGTGGTCAGTATCCATTGCACATCTTCCCCAAGAGATATTCAGGTCATCGACAACTTGGATGATCTAAAAAACAAAGCGAACTTTGAAGATTTCCTCTCGATTCTGTGCTGGCTACTCAGTCTGGGTGAAATCGACAATAATGGGAAACTACACCTCAATATCGACCCGGCTGACGAACCTTTGGGCCTCCATCTGTTTAAAAACTTTGAGCAGACCTTTCCGATCGTGACGAACACCAATTTTCGCTATTATTCTTTCGGCAATATAAACAAGGCACTAAGAAGTTTGGGTAAGTTTAAAATCTATAAGGCGTGGATTAGTCCCCGGGTCAATCTTTACAGAGTCGTGATTAAAATCGACAAAAGGCGTCCAACAGTAGTGGACAAATTGTACGTTACACAGCACTATACGGACATGACGGAAGGCAGTGTCTATGATTTACAGTTTACCTTCGAGATCAGCACTCGCCTCCTCGCCGAGATCAAAGACTTATGCCTGTCCGTTCAGAAGCAACGAGAATTTCAGCGCACGCGAATCAAGTACAAAAATTATCCTCAAATGTATTGGGCGTTGTACCAGGTGGAACGCAACGGCGATAACAATGCCGAAGCAAACGCTGAAAAAAAGTCTGAAAGCACGTTCCAGTCGCGCAACACGAACCTGCAACTGAAACTCACCGCAGACGGGCAGGCGAGGATCGTATGGGACGGGATCCCGGAGGAAATGCTGAGCAAGGAAATGAAGATAGGTGTTTACCGGGGTGAAGACGAAGACGACCCGTTGGTGGCGTACGCACTGAACGGAAGGGCGAGTGGAGAAATAGACACTGACTTGGCTCTAAGCCGTGGCCTTCAACTCCGTCTTTTAGAGCCTGTTACCAGTTACGAATCCGTCTATGAAAGCCCTGAGTTTGATGGCTCGGATGTTAAAGCGCCTGAAGGGACGTCTTACACGTTGACAGTTGCATTTGGGCTGCTGGTCATTTTCACAGTCATCGCAACGGTATCAAAAATGAGTAGTGACAACAGGCCGAGGGCCACGCCTCACTTTGTAACGGTGTCACACGGCAGACCGGGTTTCTAAAGCGGTTTTATCGTCAGAATAATGAATTCAATGCACATAGCATTCATGTATTTTTACTATTAATAATAATAACAACTAAACAACGAAAAAAAAAAAAAAACGATAAGTGCTGATGTAAATATTGATCAAGACCAGTGCTCATTTTGGCCATAAATAAATAAACAATAGTACCGACTGAAAATTGTACTTATGCAAGTCGGTCCATCCCAGATCTGGACTCCTGCGAGAGAAATTATTACGTTAAACTAAAAAGAAAATAGAGTAGAATGCAAAGACAGGAATATTTAGAAAAGAAGCAACGATGCTTATTAACATTTTTTTACACTGACAAATCTGCTGTTGGTGCCCCAAAAAAGGGATTCCATATGCGTAAATACGAACATTTTCAATCGAAAAAACACTAAATAAATATAAAACATAACGACGTAACTTTGCACTTAAAATTGCACTTTTTTTTTAGGAATTTAACCACAAAAGTGATTTTTTGGGTTTGTTTTACTTTATTAATATTAACCGCACTGAAATAGCATATTGTAAAAAATTCACATTTCATATGAAGAAACCAGATTAACCGGGACGTCGTAAACACTGTATTTAATCTATTTAACAAAATTGATTGTTGTTAGTAAATAAAACTGTGCCAGTATTCACGTAATCGGTCATTGAAGCTAATTAACGGCAAATTCACTTTAATACCTTTAATAGAATGTAACATTCCTCAGAATATGGTAGAATAAACATGATGACGGTAATGATGATACGATGTTTGTTTGTGCATTTTCAATGAAACACTTTTTTGTGCGAGTCTTTGTGCAAATATTACGGGATTAGAAGGTGTTCATATTTGTGTTCATGCAATGTGAAAATTCAACGCATACATTTATTACATGCTCTTGTTTGTATTATTGACCTTCAAAAGCTTTGTGAGGACCACTAAAGTGTATTTCATACATTTTTTTAAACAACGCACATCATTAAAATCATACAATATTACAGACTCGTGTTTCTTATTAACGTTTCCTTGTTCTGTAAAACGACATATTGGTCGAATTTGCCTTCAACAAATAAAACGAACAAACAAATTAAAAAAACAAAACAAAACGCAGCAATGTGCATCCACTCACGCGTCCTAAATTTAGTATGTATAAAGTAGAAGTATGTTTATAAATTAGCTAAGAAAATCCAAACTTATTATGGAATTTATTACAATCTAGTAAACATGCATGACAATAATAAACACTTATTTACCACACCGCACGCAACATGTCATATTATTACACATTTTATGGAATGAGATGATTAATAATGGCATGGCGTACAAAACGATATCATTAGAATATATTTAATTATATGGCTCAGTGCTTTAACTGCTCCAAATTGAAATCCCTAAAGCGAGCTCGCAGTGTCTGTTTACACTATAAGAGTGTAAACAGGCAAAAGAGCCCCGATCCATTTCCAAAATACAGAACACATTTTGTATGTTTTCAAGCCGGGATGATTAACCCTTTCCCAAAATCAGGGTATCATTCGCCAAAATCTGCGATCTGAAAAACATCAGGGTTAAAGTAAATAGTAAACTACGATTGAACACTTATTAACCGATCTGCAAAGGTGAAACGTCCGAAAACAAGCTGTGAATTTCCACGTTTTTGAATTTTAGGTAAGACCGGGATAATAATTTCTAAAAATGTAAACTATTATACATAATTTATGACTATAGGAAATGTCTGTCTTGATGCATCAACATTTCTAGAGAATTATTAATAATTCATTGCTTTTTAGTCAAAATCCCATTGCACTTTAAGCCATAATTAACATGTTAGAAATGGCATACATTTTTGGTCGCATAATTTTTTGTTTTTGGTATTATTTTTGTGCTTTGAAAGGAAAATGTTATCAGAATTCACTTATAGGATACATAGTAGTTTAACTCAACAATGCTATTAGCTTTATTTTCCTGAATATTCCAAAATATTCATTGAAAAATTGCAAAAAAAGAAAAGTGTAATATAAATGATGAAAAGCCTTCTTGCCATATACATATACATATATATACACACACACACACATACATACATACATATATAATATATATATATATATATATATATATATCTATATATATATATATATATATATATATGGAAGTCTTAACATTTCAATTAAGGACATTTTGAACCATATTTTAAGTGCAGCTCCTCTCATTATTTAAAAAATTAATAAATATATATATTATATATATATATATATATATATATATATATATATATATATATATTACAACAACTCTTTAAAATTATTTTCATGAACCACTGTAACTTAATCATAACATTGCTCCATTCGACTCCTTTTTTCCACTGAATTCCAGAACATGGGTCCAAAGGTGGAGAGTAAGAAAAACTCATTTGAAGTTACTCTAAATAAATAAATTTTAAAAAAGCACTAACATACACTTACGAAGCCCAAAAACACCCCCAGTTATAATGTTATTTATTACACTGGGAGAAACAACTTGGACTTGTTCACTGTGGCCTGCACTTATTAGTACATTGATGCAAAGTGACAACTACAATGTACAGCTTATAATGCTACGTTATGCAACTGTGCGAAGAACATTTACTATAATTACTATAAACTATAAACAATTTCTATAAAAACAATTTCACAATGTTTTACAGTATTAATGACTAGAATTTCACTACTATACTGCAAAAAAAGAAAAAATAATAATATCAATGAATGCTTAATACTGTATGTTAATTTCGGCTTAACAGTTTTGATCATTTTGCAGTGTAGACGGCATCCATCATGTGGTCGACGAGGCTCCTGTGTTGCCTCGCCCTCTTCCTGATCTGCACCGGTGCCGCCTCCATCGACACCTTGCACAAAATCGAGGATCTAAAAAGCCGAACGTTTGGCCACGAGTACCCGCGCCATGGTCTTCTCCTGCTGCACTGGCTGGCCAACCACATCTCAATCAGTCCATCGGAAGAAATCCTGCTTCATTTCGAGCCTGCACGGCAGGACTACGGCTTCCAGACCTACACGAGTACTAACACTACTGCTCTCCCGAACTTGGAGGACCCGGACAACATGAGGTACTACTCAGTGGGAGCTCTCGCTTCTCAGGCGGTCAGACCCAAGCTGCCGCCCTACGTCACCCAAGACTACTACAATGCCCTTGAGGACCCCAAACGAGACCTGGACCACATAGTCCTCCTAATACAAACGAGCAACCCGAGACAAGCCGACAAAGTGTACATAGTGACCAAAGAGCCAAAAGACTACGACCCAGATGAAACCTTCGAGATCAGTCCGAAACTCCTGGAGCAAATTCAGTTCCTCAATACCCCACTTGATATAATAACAGTTCTTGAATCACAGGTGACCAACACCCAAAACGCAGGTGATCCCAGACTGGCAGTGCCCAAAGAGGAACTTCTCAACCATCTGAAATATTCTGACAAACTACTGCAGACCATTTTTGAGGACCAGAGCTTGAGGTGGCTTCTAAGCCTGGCTGGATATGACATAGAAAACAGGTACAACATCCACCAAAAAACGTGGCTCTGCTCACCGGATGACCAAATCTCCAGCAATCCCAAGACACTGTGTGAAAGCCAAAGTCCGGTAAAGATCGAGCTAAAATCCACCACAAATGGTTATGCGAAGCTCCTTTGGAGTGGTTTACCAAAGAACATGGTAACCATAAACACGACTATTGTGATTTTTTATAGCGACACGACTAGCGATGCTAGCACGTTCGCAGGGGTCCTACGACACCTACTGGTCACTGAATCATGGCATTCAGCCTCGTCTGGTCCAGTTCGATTTTGCCTTCGAGCAGGGTTTCATAGGACTCCGTTACGCCGTCATTTGGAGAGGGCCCCAGGTCGATGACGCTAACCGGGGGATTCCTACCGACATTCCTGGCTATAACGCAAGCTTTCAGCTCTTCACCGTAGATGGCTACGCGTGTGCTCGGGTGTATATCCGAAGGTCATTTTGGGATTGGAGAAGAGCGTTTGCCAACGCATGGGTGTCTTTCTATAGCAGAGAGAGCAATGACAATTCAAACTATTCACAGTACGAGTGGGTCACCGATTTCAAACAAGCTCCGTCTACTAAAGAATATCGCATCTACCAGTATAAGTCCTCCATGAGCATTGCACCTGGGGCCCAAGCACGCTTCATGCTCTCCGATGATACCATCTACAGTCATTTTTTTACCTCGAGGGCAAGCGTGATCGCACGCACCCCTCCCTGGGAGAGCCAGGGAACTAATTAATGGAAATAACGAGTAATGATGCATTAAAAAATTATCATAAATTGTAACAAAATTCTGGCTGATGTATATGAATGACTTATCAAACCAATCGTGTATGATAAATAAAAATCATTCTGCAAAACGTGCTCAGAAGTGATTGTTTTCCTTGAACAGCACATCATACAGGACGTTGTTTCTACAAGATATACATTCATATTTAATAACCTACTTTCATATTTCTTTCGTCTCCTGACGAAAATGTGAGTGATGCTTGCCGATGCAAACCGCATAATATTTAGCGATGACTTTGAAATGCTAGCTTGTTCAGAGAGACGAGTGTTTAGACACCAAAGACACTGTTTTTGGGTGTTTTTTTGGGAGGGGGCGGAGTCAGTGACATCATCAAATTATCCATCATCCAGCATGGATAATCTAATTATCCAATTTCCCCATTCATTCTATATGGGGCCGGAATGTTGCGGATTTCCGAAATTCCGAACGTGTGTGGGATTCTGGAGGTATATGATCGTGAGCCACGCCGGACCACATAAGAGCGGATATACTATATGTGCATGTCGGACGCTCACAGGCCGAACTGTGAGGGCCGAAATTTCGGCCCCATTCATTTTCTATGGGAAAAAATTCCCACTTTTTGGCCCCGGGTTCGGAATTCCGCGGGGCGATTCCTTATAAAAGTAATAGCAAACCTCACACCATCGGGACGCACGATATGAGGTATGATTCGTGACGATCAGAGAAAACCTGAGGGACGAGTAACAAGCCAGAGAGATTATAATAGTAATGCTTTGCACTCGTCACATATATATAATATATATATATATATATATATATATATATATATATATATATATATATATATATATATATATATATAAATAAAGCCAAAACCGTCATATTTATATGCACCTGTTTCGCACATCAATTATTACGTAGCGTACGCTCTCTAATAATGAGAATCCTAACCATATTTTTGAATACGTTTTTTAAAAAGCAGGTTGTGTACACAACAATCTGTCCGGAAAAATAGAAAAACAAAAACAAAACAAAATAAAAGAAAGCCCCACCCACATCCATTAACCCATTAATGCTTTTGCAAATTAACCCAACAATTTCAGGGGGATTTCTCGTGATCAGACAACATTCTCACCACAGCCAACTCGTGATCGCGACCCAATTTCCTCTTCTTTAATCAACACTTAGTTTATCGGCAATCTCAATTCGAATAACAATTAAACTACTTTTGCTGTGTTCATTAAGTCTTGATTACGATCGTGTAAATTAATTAAACTTAACTCTTTAATCGAAGATTTAATAAATTCAACAAATGTGGAATGACAACGATTTCATTACCGTGAATTTGGCTCCCTCTTCTGGCGAATCATGTAAACTGCATGACAGCAGTTTGCGAACAAATTTCTCCTCCAACCGTGTTTTTGAACGGAAATGATTTAAAACAAGTGTAAAACAAACATCTAAAAGCAAAATAATCGGATAATCCTAACAATAAAAATACACAAATACGCACAATAAAATGAGGAGCCGGAGCTGTGAGAACTTAATGGAAATGAGCTTGTAAATGAAAGAAAGAAAATACAATTTAAGAACAAAATTGGAGATCCACCTGAATCATGTGCTTACATGCATACATGCATACAGGAGGTAAAGTAGCTTAAAATCTTCAATTCTACTGTAAATCAAATAAAATATATAGATAAATCATACCCACAAGTCTGAATCCTATTTTAAACAACGTGCTGGGGGTGCGAAAACTTTCAGCAAAACACCCCAGGACAGGTTTAAAGGGAGTGTGAGATTGTGAACAGGTGAGTGTCATTAGCAAATCACGTGTGTAAAACAGGACAGGGGTTTGACTAATGGTCATGTGATGAGGGTCATGTGATGAGTATGTAAATCTATCTATCTATCTATCTATCTATCTATCTATCTATCTATCTATCTATCTATCTATCTATCTATCTATCTATCTATCTATCTATCTATCTATCTATCTATCTATCTATCTATCTATCTATCTATGCACAATACATGTATTAACAGTATAAAGCCAACAGCCAAAATTGCACACTCATAATAAATAAATAATATACGTTATACACAAATGTTTATTCCTTTAAATGTTAAATGTTATTTATTTTTTATTTTAATCTTTTTTTAATCCATTTTAATCCAATCCTTTGTTAAATCCAAATTTTAAGCCATCAACCAATTAATCAATTAATTAAAAATTAAATGACTGATTACATTTAATGAAATATATATATTTTTCCCTATTATATAAATGCATAATTATACACGATTGAATAATACTTTAACTATACTATACAAAATTGTATAATGCATTATATTGTTTTTGTTATATATTAATAGTTCATTCTGATTATTAGTATTAGTAGTATTGTTTATAAATTAATTTATTATTGTTTTTATTATTATTATTATTATTATTAGTGGTAGTAGTAGTATTTGTACAATATTACTATTATCATTATAATTATCAGTAGTAGTAAATAGAAGTAACTTTCTCGGTGCTGTTATAAAGACAGTGAGGTGAAATAAATAAAAGTGATGTTATTCTAAGATTAGTTATTGTATAACAGACTCTATCAGATAAACACGCCTCCCTGTGACGTTATTTCCCGAAACTGGGTTGTTTACTGTCTGGTTGTTTAGTGTCTGGATTTCATAAGTGACTTCTGTCCTGAAACTGCTGTCCGTGTCAGGTACGTCCAAATTCTCCTAAAACTCTTATTTCATTTTATTTTACTTTAAATTATTAAAAAAAAAAAAACGAAGGTCATGAATGTGGAGTGGAAGCATATTGTTGGTTTGGTTTGGTTTAATCGGGTCTTGGGCAACTTTATACAGTAATTTATTCCCCAGCACCATCAACACCAGCACCACCACCATCAGCACCATCATCACCACCATTATCATCACCACCACCATCAGCACCATCACCATCATCACCATCACACCATCCCCAATCACCATCATCACCATCATCACCATCACATCATCATCACATCACCATCATCATCACCATCACCATCACATCACCACCATCATCATCATCATCATCACCATTCATCATCACCATCACCATCAGCACCATCATCATCATCACCATCACCACCATCATCACCATCATCACCATCACCATCATCACATCATCATCATCACCACCATCATCATCATCACCACATTCATCACCATCACCACCATCATCACCACACACCATCAGCACATCATCACCACCATCATCACCATCCCACACCACCCATCACCACCACCACATCATCACCATCACATCATCAACACCATCATCACCATCACTACCATTAGTACCATCAACACTATCACCACCAACATAATCGCCATCACCACCATTAGCACCATCATCATCATTCACACCATCATCACATCATCATCATCATCATCACATCATCACCATCATCACCACCACCACCATCAACACCATCAACACCATCATCACCATCATCACATCATCACCACCATCACCACCATCACCATCATCATCACAATCAGCACCATCACCACAATTCATCATCATCACCACCATCAGCACCATCACCATCATCACCATCATCACCATCACAGCAGCACCATCACCACCATCATCACCATCACTACCATCAGTACCATCAACACTATCACCACCAACATAATCGCCATCACCACCATTAGCACCATCATCATCATTCACACCATCAGCATCACCATCATCACCATCATCACCATCATCACCACCACCATCACCACAACACCATCAACATCAACATCATCATCATCACCATCATCATCAACCATCAGCACCATCACCACCACCATCATCACCATCATCATCATCACCACCATCGCCACCATCATCATCACCATCCACCATCAGCCATCCACCATCACCATCATCACCATCACAGCAGCACAAACCATCACCATCACCACCATCACATCATCACCATCACCACCATCACCACCATCATCACCATCACTCACACCATCAGTACCATCAACACTATCACCACCAACATAATCGCCATCACCACCACCATTAGCACCATCATCATCACCATCATTCACACCATCAGCACCATCATCACCATCATCACCATCACCATCACCGACCACCACCAACACCATCACACACACCATCATCATCATCATCACCACCATCAGCATCACCATCACCCATCATCACCATCATCACCATCACCCATCATCACCATCATCATCACCACCATAATCATCACCACCATCACCATCACCATCACCATCCCATCACCATCACCATCACATCAACCATCATCACCATCATCACCATCATCACCATCATCACCATCACCACCATCAGTACCATCAACACTATCACCACCAACATAATCGCCATCACCACCATCACCATTAGCACCATCATCATCATCATCATCACCATCATCACCATCACCATCATCACCACCCCCATCACCACATCACCCATCCCCCCATCACACCATCATCAACACCATCACATCACCATCATCATCAACATCACCACCATCACAATCATCATCACCATCATCATCATCACCATCATCATCACCACATCACCATCACCATCATCACCATCATTCCCCATCACCACACCATCACCACCATCACCATCAGCACCATCACCATCATCACACATCCACCATGATAATCCATCATCGCACCATCACCATCATCATCACCATCATCACCATCACATCACCACCACCATCACATCACCATCACTACCATCAGTACCATCAACACTATCACCACCAACATAATCACCATCACCACCATATCAGCCATCACCACCATCAGCACCATCACCATCATCAACACCATCACCATCACATCATCATCATCACCACCATCACATCACCATCATCATCACCATCACCATCAACACCATCAAATCAACATCATCACCATCACCATCAACACCATCATCATCAACATCATCATCATCACCGCGATCGACACCATCAGCACCGTCAACACCATCATTATCATCACCATCATTATCATCGACACCATCATCATCATCACCACCACCACCACCACTACCATCAGCACCATTACCACCATCAGTATCATCAACACCATCACCACCACTATCATCACCATCACCACCATCACCACCACCATCATCACCATCAACACCATCATCACTATTAGCACCACCAACACCATAACCATCATCACCATCATCATCACCACTACCATCACCACCATCACTACCATCACTACCATCACTACCATCACTACCATCAACACCACCATAATCACCATCACCACCATTATCATCATCAGCACCATCAACACCACCACCATCAGCACATAAACCACAATATATAAGGACCTCTCCCTGTCTCATTCCTGTAGCTTTTTAAGATGAAGATGCGAGCACTGCCCTCTGGTGTTCTTTTCTCCGTGATCTTGACTTGTACCGCCGCCATTCAGACCCTGCATGACATCGCAGACTTGAGAAATACCACCACGCCCATGAAAAGATTCCCACGGCATGGCCTCATGCTCCTGCACTGGTTCGCCAACAACGTCGTCCTCGACTCTGCCGGAGAAATGCAGCTTAACCTCGACCTGGAACAAGGCGGCTTCGGACTGCACCGCCATAAAGATTCGTCTCCCAATTTACCATTCGACTCATCTCGGAGTCTGCATTACTATTTGGGCGACCTGAACTGCAGAACCGGCCGCATGTTCCCATTTTACGTCACACACGATTTCCACAACTCGATGGACTCGCCCGAGAAAAATCTCGACCGAATCCTGATTCAGGTCCAGAAGAGCAATCCAAGATCTATCGAGAAAGTGTTTATAACTGAATATCACAGCCAAGGATGCAGCAACGTTCCCGTGCCCCCCTACGAGATCTCCGCTTCTCTCCTGGCTCAGATTAACGCACTGGGATCGGATATAGGGTGCGATCCGAACGACCCGAGGCTAAACTTTAGCCTGTGTGAATTCCTGAATCATCAACAGAAAGCCGCGAAGGCGTTAGCGATATATCCCGAGACTCCCGGCCTGGAATGGTTTTTGTCTCTGGCTGGTTACGACATCGACTCGAGGTTCGATGCGTTTTCACGAGGATCGTTCTGTGCTCTTCAAAAAGACCCAATCCATATTTGCTCGCCACCTTCCAAAGGGATCGGCGACGTCGTAGCCAATAAAGCGAAGCTGGAGGTGAAATCCGCTTCGGGAGGCTACGCGAAGATAACGTGGAGCGGAATTCCCGAGGATGTTGCAAGGATGCAACTGGACATTGGAATTTATCGGAGCAGAACCAAAGCGGAACCGTTGGAGTACTATCCGCTGAATGGAATGACTCACGGCTCCATAAAGACCAGAGTACCTCTAAATCCCGGCCTCCAGGCCCGCCTCCTGCAAAGCAAAGAACTCAGTTCTTACGCCTTTTTCAAAACCACGTATTACACGACAATCTGGAAAGGTCCCGAGTTTGACGAAGCCAACAACATTCCTCCGGTTAATATCCGAGGCTATCAGGGCGGCCTGCAGCTCTACACTAAAGACGGCTACGCCTGTGCCCGGCTCTACATCAACAAGGCTTTTGGGAACTGGAAAAACGTCTTCAATAACGCGTGGGTGGGATTCTACGCTAGCGACGCAGATAAGAACGAGAACTACAAAGCGCACGAATGGTGCATAAACTTCGAGGAGAGCTCGAAAACTGACTGCATTTTGGATTACCAGGTGTACGAGTATCAGTCCAGTTTGTCTATTGCTCGTGGAATCCAGGCTCGATTTCTCCTGACCACTCATTATGGAAGCGAGAAAGCTCGTACCCCTGCCTGGATGGGATAGTCCATGTTTCCGTTCTTTAATTGGGATCAATAAGAGCGACTACCAGTATTATCACGGAGACATTTCTCATTGTTAAAAAAACATTGTAAAAACAATGGGCACTGGATAAATTAATTAATTAATATGAATATCAGTTAATTAATGAATTCAACTAATTATATAATTAATACGTGGGGCACGGTGGTTAGCACGTTCGCCTCACACCTCCAGGGTTCGATTCCCATCTTGGCCATGTGTGTGTGGAGTTCTCCCACATGTGCATGTTCTCCCCGTGTCTCAGGGGGTTTTTCTCCGGGTTCTCCGGTTTCCTCCCCCGGTCCAAAAACATGCACGGTAGGTTGATTGGCACCTTGGAAAATTGTCCCTAGTGTATGAATGTGTGTGTGTGTGTGTGTGTGTCTGTGTGATGGGTTGTCATTCCATCCAGGGTGTATCCTGCATTAATACCCATAGACGCCTGAGATAGACACAGACTCCCCGTGACCCGAGGGAAGATCGGATAAAGCGCTAGAAGATGAATGAATGAATAATTAGGCTATTATAATAACCACTTGAATATAAGTGATTAATCAAAAAACATTGTAAAAAAACAACGGGCACTGGATAAATAAATAAATTGATATGATCAATCAATCAATTAAGTAATTAGGCAATTAAGTAATTAAGTAAGCAATCAATCAACCAATTAAACAACCAATTAATCAAATTATATAATTACTACATTACAAATTATGAACATAATTTCGTGTTGTCTCTGCGACTCAAGTGTACAAACAAACAGCACGTGATGTCAGTGATTCGCCTCTAGAGGGCGCGCTTGTAATGCCGATAGTCGCGACCTCCGTTACTAATAATGAAGCGCACACTGTTGGCAAGGAAAATGTATCATCACATGCGAATATGATACGAATAAAACATTTCAAACGACGTTTTCTAAATGCATCCTTTGTTCAGACGCCTTTCACGGGCTGTAATTTCCGGACCGCTGTTTTAAACCGTCAACATGTAAACACAAAGCGTCAAACGCCTTCGTGGAGTACACTGCTGTTTCTCCTGGGGAGTTAGAAGATCCTGATCTGATTTCATTCAGATCTCAGTTGTTTCTTTCCTTACTCATATCCGGAATCAAATTAAGGATCCGCATGAATCTGGAGCTAAACGTGTAAAAAGAAAAAGCCTTTTTCTCTTATGTAATAACACAAATGCACTTTGTATAAATAAGCCAAATGAAAGTCAAGCCAAGATTTCTTGTGGGGAAAAAAAATAAACAAATGGAACCCATCCAAACACACAGAACACACAGTCATGGTGTATAAGCATCGAACTTTGCTCTGATCCACTGCATACGACCAAGGTGTTTACGCAACGCTAAAAATGTCTCCAATTAATGCAAATGAAATGCAGTCCAAGATTGTGTGTTGGAACATATCATGTGAAGGTTATGAGTTTGAATCTCAGCCACACAAAGCTCCCTAAATAAAAGCCGTAACCTTCATAGCTGATGTGGATGATTCAGTTTATTCAACCTACCGTTATTACTGCTTGTAGCGAATAAATCTTATAAATGAGATTAAAACGACTTGTCATTAGCTTCCATCACACCCTTCAGAAAACAGGACACCATTTAGACGCACGCTAAATTCAATCCATAAAGTATCGAATGACTCTTTTTTCCTTCAACCTTGTGTAATGGAATGAAACATTACTCGTTGGAAACGCATTATAGACTCATTATAAACTTGTTACGAATACCCAGCGCATATTAAACCCACATTCTGATTCAATTAGCGTTTTTCGCGCAGGGATCGGTTCATCATTACGCTTTTCAGTCTTAGACCTGCTGACTGATGGGCTGTCATCGAAGAGGCGTGGTAATGTACGCTACAAGCACAAAATCACGCTTCGTTTTCAACATCTCATTCCACAGCGAGTCTCCGTTTGCTCTTAATAAACTCCACTCCAATGACAAGATGTAAGAGTTCGGTAATGAAGTCGACACTTATGTCTGAGAAACTTTACTCATATAACAGAGTGTCTTTGGTTCTCCTGACTGAGAAACCCATTTAGATCCAAGATGGGTTTCAGAAGGTGGGGTCGGAACACAGGGTCAGCCATGACACAACGTCCCCACCCCCCCAGAACCACCCCCTTACTCATGGACCCAAGGGTGGCAGCTTGGTGATACCGGGGCTCGAACCCACAACCTTCCGGTCAGTAGTTCAACTCCTTAACCAATGAGCTACGCTGCTCCTGCACCATCTGAAGAACCTCCGAAGAGAAACCTGATGCATGTAGATACACAGATCCATGAAACAAAGGCTAAGCTCCTTACGTAGTATGTATTTATTTATTATTATTATTATTTTTTTATTATTTTTTTAAATATTATTTATTTATTTATGATCAGAAGTCTTTGCCTTGTAAAATATAAATATGGCGTCTGGGGTCTTTATTTTTATTATTATTTATTATTATTATTATTATTATTATTATTAATTAATTTATTTATTATCAGAATTCTGTCCCTTGTAAAATATAAATAAGGCGTCTGGGGTCTTTATTTTTTATTATTTTAGATTATTAGATTATTATTATTATTTATTATTATATTATTATTATTATTATTATTATTATTATTAATTAATTTATTTATTTATCAGAAGTCTGTCCCTTGTAAAATATAAATAAGGCGTCAGGGGGTCTTTATTTTTTTTATTATTTATTATTAGATTATTATTATTATATTATATAGTATTATTATTATTATTAATTAATTATTTTATTATCATAAGTCTGTCCCTTGTAAAATATATAAATAAGGCTTCAGGCGGCTTTCAATCAAAGGCACCTTTGATGTATTATTATTATTATTATTATTATTATTAGATTTATATTACTATTATTTATTATTTATTTATTATGATGTCAGAATTCTGTCCCTTGTAAAATATAAATAAGGCGTCAGGGGTCTTTATTTTTTATTATTATTTATTATTATATATATATATTATATTATATATTATTATTATTATTAATTAATTAATTTATTATCATAAGTCTGTCCCTTGTAAAATATAAATAAGGCGTCAGGCGGCTTTCAATCAAAGGCACGTTTGATGTATTATTATTATTAGATTATATTACTATATATTTATTTATTTATTTTATTTATGTATTTATTTATTTATTTATTATCAGAAGTCTTACAAGTCCCTTGTAAAATCTTAATAAATAAATCAAACAAACAGCATTGGTATTTTAAAGAATAATTTATTGCCAGTAGTAAAGCGATTAAGCTAGTGGCAGTATTAAAAAAAAACAAAAACAAAAACAAATCATAAACAAGACGGACGCATTGCTCACAAGCGAGCAAAAAAAAGTCCACACTTCATCTCGCAATATAAATATACCAGGTCCCGTCATTTTTTTTTGTGTGTGTGTTTTTTGGTGGAAAAATAAAGAAGTCTTAAAAAAAAAAAAAAAAAAAAAAAAAAAAAAAAACACGGAAAAAATGAAACTGACATCACGATAATATGCGGACGCCCGGGAACAGGAAGTGTGAAGACGTTCACACGCACAAATTTTCTTCTTTTTTTTTTTTTGTAACCACTCTGTATAATTTTTTAAATGTTCCTCTTCTGCTGATAATGACACACTTTTGTTTTTTTTTTTGTTGTTTTTTTTTTTGAAAAATAAAAAAGAACATATCTACAAAAAGAACTATTCAAATCAAAACTGTACAGTACCATTTACATTACAAACGAACGCACATTTGTAACAATGAAGGAGAAAAAAAAAACGTTTGCATGGTTTTATCTTTACAAATAGACAGCTATCGCTTGAAATGATGCTTTTTCTATTATTATTATTATTATTATTATTATTTGTCACAAACAAGATGATTAGGTGACATGGTGTGATGAAACACACCTGTACACACTCGACTCCTGCTGTGCTCCAGAGGAGGAAATGTCCTTGAATATGTCCACATCGAAAGAGAATGTGTGTGTGCGTTTGTATTTATTGTCTGGTCTTACATGGTGTGTGTGTGTGTGTGTGTGTGTGTGTGTGTGTGTGTGTGTGTGAGAGAACAGTCTCCTGCATAAGGTTATCATTTTCAGGCACTTTTTGATTTCTGCTCTTTATGGATTCCAGTGTCAGACTTCGGTGTGTTGCTGTGGTGCTACGATGAGGCGGCGTAACTGAGCCCCGTCCTCGGCGCCGCTCTCGCAGTCGCTCATCGGCGCCTCCGACTCGTCCACGTCTGAGCATGACACGGTGGAGGCGTAGAGCGAGAGCGAAACGTCGTCGGCCGCGACGCCGCCGCTTTTCGCCGGCTCGGGGTCGGACGAAGGGTAGTGGTGGTGAGGGAGGTAATGGTTGAGCGTGTAGAGCTGGGGTAAAGGTGGCCGATGGCGTGCCCACGATCCTCTGGGGCTGGAGGGGGCGGGGCCGAGCGTGTCGTACGACACGGGAGGAGGCGGAGGAGGAGGCAGGTCGTCGTGGCCGTGGAAGTCGTCAGGCGGAGGCGGGAAATCGCTCTCGATGTCGTAGCCGCCCGCGTAATAGTCCGTGTCTAACAAGGCGGGATCGTTGTACAAAGTGGGCGGAGATTCCACCACCTCATACTGAGGAAACTCCTGGATTCCAGGAAGCTGACCACTCGGCATCCAATCAGATGTGTCCCAGTGATACCCTACGGGACGAAACGGCTAACGTTAACCATCAAAATAAAAACGTTATGCTTAACGGAACAATTCGATTAGATTACAATTTAAAATACATTTTTCTGTCCGAAAATTTTTTTATTTTCTTACATATTTATTTACATTTATTTATTTATACTATAAATAATGAATCAGAATGAATTATTAGGTTTATATATAAAAATAAATTAAGTTTATATATAATAATTGTTCTGAAAATGTACTAAAAGTTCAGGCAAATTTAGGCATATATTAATAAAATGAACAACAGCAAAATATTTTTTTATTTATCTGAATAATGAATTAGAATTAATTATTAGGTTTATTAGGTTTATATATAAAAATTTATTAGGTTTATATATAAAGGTTTATATATAAAAATTGTTCTGAAAATGTACTAAAATTTCAGGCAAATTTAGGCATATAATAATAAAATGAACAACAAAAAAAAGCAATAACAAATATTTTATTCATCTAAATAATAAATTAGAACTAATTATTAGGTTTATATATAAAAAATGTATTATAGTTTATATATAAAAAATATATTAAGTTTATATATAAAAATTGTTCTGAAAATGTACTAAAATTTCAGGCATATATTAATACAATGAACAACAACAAAAACAAAAACCAACAACAACAAAAAAATACATTTTGCTTTCAACAGGGTTTTAAAAAATTCACATGCAGCAACAAATAAAAAAAAAAGACATGGTTAAAAACAACAGACAGAATACAAACACTGTACATGATGGAAAAAAAAATGAGTATTTATTATAAAAATATATACAAATAAAAAAATTACGACACAAGATATTTGTTAATAAAATACCGCTATGAGGGACATGTTAGCATGATTTAAAATTTTTGGAATTTCATTATTTATTTTTTTATTTTTTTATGCAATCTTGTTTTCTCACGGCACTGCATGCAGGTTCACGGAGAATTCAGAAGGCTTCATGCAAACACAGGAAACCAAAAAGAGAGAGAAAGTTTGGATTCACCTCTCGGGTTCTTGAGCTCATGAGACGGGAGTGACTCTTTAGATGAAAGCAAGGCGGATTCAGAGGAAAGAAAAGGTTAAATATTAGAAAAAAACGACGCAGAGAGAAAAGGAAGGAAATATAGAAAAAGGACATTTCTAAGGACGCCCGTTTCCTTCGTTGGACGTGTCTCGGGCAAGTCGTGTTTCTCAGATCTGGAATTCTATAACAGTCTTTTTCCATGGATGAGAGACACGTCTGAACGAAGAAAGCCGGCATCCTGGTTAAGCCCCGCCCACCCAACACTACTCATGGAGACGGCGAGACAATCAAACAGACGGTACCTTGTGTGTCCACCGGGCCAGCCGCCGAGCTGACCAGGTGGATTACGGTCACTATGGAGGCTTTAGGAAAGGGAGGCAGGGGAGTATGGATGGGATGGATGGATGGAGGAAGCAGATGAGAGAGAGCTAACGTTAGTATAAGCAGAATGAAGAAGCACCATGCGTTAAGACGCTGTGATGCTGAACGTTCCCCCTATTGAGGACGCTGTTTTATTCCTCTTGCACCACATCTGCTACTCAAGTGCTACAAGTTCTACAAAGGCTCGACAAGGTTTTCACCCCATTGGCTTCTTCTAAATGGTTCCTCGTGGGTTTGGGACGGTGGTGGAATCAATCAATAAGTGCTAATAGTTTAGAAGGGTATTCGTTTTACTGGCGGATCACGTTTTTACTGATCTGTCCCACCATTTTTTAGAGATGGTGGGATCCATTAGATGCTACGTGGACGTGGATGCTACGTGGATGTTACTCATACTTGCACTAATGCTGCATCAGATTTTTCAATCTACATAACGGGACCGACTTCTGTTCGCAAGGTCTGGCATTGATGATACCCCCCTCATCTGGTTATGCAGCTGAGCAATTGAGGGTTAAGGGCCTCGCTCAAGGGCCTGGCAATGGGCGCTTGGGATTCGAACTCCTGACCTTGCGAACAGAAGTCCGACATCTGATCGACAGAGCTACTTCTTTACAGAAAGTAGAAAAAGTATGCTTTTTCATTATTTATCACCTGAATCACTTGAGCACAGTGGGTTTAAGGCACTGGGCTGCTGATCGGAAGATCCGGGTTCGAGCCCCGGTATTGCCAAGCTGCCGCCCTTGCAAGACCTTTAACCCTCTGTCCTCCAGCGGGTGCCGTATCATGGCTGACCCTGCGCTCTGACCCCAGCTACCAAACACCAAGCCGGGATATGCGAAGAAAGAATTTCACTGTGCTGTAAATGTTTATGTGAAAAGTAAAAAGTTATTCTATTCTATTCTGTTCTGATACTTCACGCAAACCCCCCCCCCGACTCTAGCCTGAAGGAACTTTCCAGCTTTGCATGTAGTTTGTGTCTGCACCGGGATATGGATGTATCTTGGCGGACGAATAATAATGCGAGAGGGAACTCAATGTTTCTTTGGAGGGGGGGGGGGGGGGGGGTTGATGGTGACATACTCATGGTTCCACTGACACTGACAGAACTGCAGGAGGAAGGATCGGGATCAGGAGAATTCTCAGGGGTAAAAAAACAAAAGTGAGCAGGGAAGAAAGGAATTCGGGAATTTTTGTGCGAGCCCAAATCGGGAAGGAAAATAAAGCCGAGACGCTGGATTAATGGATTGAAGTCGAACTGCTGTACCACTGAGGTCTCCGACTATCCTTTGTCACTTGGATGCCAAAAAAGAAGCAAGCAGAAGAAATTGTAGAGAGAACATTACAAAGCGAAACACTCGATGGAAAAAGAACGAAAATTGTAAAAAGTTTCTTTTTCATGCCCTGAGAATTACACTACGCCTTTTTTTTTTTTTGGTTTTGTCAGGCGATCCCTTCCTTCTCCGCGCCACCGTGTTGGACTTACGAGTTTAGCTAAAACCTCGCCCTGCGTCTTTGGTGCGGTTTGATCCAAATGGGGGCTAAAAGTCCCCGAAAAGCAGCGAGTTAAAGAGGGGGAGAGAAACATAACACAACAACGTGACCCTCAAACCACACACGGCTTTACTGAAGATATATACGAAAAAGAGAAATAAAGAACGAAGTGGTTAGTATTCATGCTAATGCTAACAACACTAGAGTGCTATGATGGAAGAAACAAAACTGTAGACCACGTAAGGATTTCTGTGTGCTTTAACATGCAAGTTTATATATATATTATATATATATATATATATATATATATATATATATATATATATATATATATATATATAGTAAACCAATAAATTACATAAAGCTAACTGATTAGCACTAACTCAACAATGTAACTGCTAACAATGCTAATATATGCTAATGAGGGCAAATAGTTATGGTAACCTTCCTCTCAAACGTCTAACTCTTGTTAATAATAGATGACGATAAACCCCAGCTAGCTAGCTTGGGGTTGGATGGTATTCTATAATATAAAGTTCAAAAGTTAGCAAGAAATTCATATAGAATTTAATAATACCCTTTTCTACACGCGAATATTAGCGTTCAGTCTATTACCGCAATTTAGAGGAAATTGCACACATACCGTTGTCATCGCAGGACTCGGACTGGAAAGAACTGAGTGACTGCACCTCGGACATGCTGCCCCGGGTGTTATAGGGGTGACACGAGCTTTCCTCCACTGCCTTCTTACTGAAACAGGGGTCCAAATCTACGACTTTAGCTGCAAGAAAGCAAGGAAAATGAGCGCTAGGTCGCATTCTTTACGTTTATGAATTAACAAGTGTGTCCCTACCATCGTAATCGTAGTCCCAGCTGGGTTTCTGAATGGAGTCACTGTCCGATGCAGAGTTGGAGGGCGGCGGCGGTGGAAGGTTGGGCGCCACACTGCACACGGCGACCGTCTTGCGATGCCCGTGGCCCACCGGGTCGGGGTTGAAAGTGCTGAACTCGGTGTGCTCGGGAACTGCCGAGCCTTCAAACGAGCTGCGGTCCAGGTTGTTACGAGAGTCACTGGGGACGCTGGGAGTGTACGAAATGGGTCGCACGGGCACTTGGGGAGGCACGTCGGAGTAGACGTTCCTGCCCAACTTGGAGTCGTAATACGGACGCTGAAGAAAGGACGAAGGCAGGTGCTTGTCATCATCCGGCGACTGTGGCTTGGTGCGCCGGCACGCCCGTTTCCGGATCACGACAAACAGCAAAGCCATGACAAATATCACGGCGACGAAGACGGCGATGCCGATCACCTCCTCCAAGCCGATATTCCAGGATGTGGAGAGCACTTGGTTGCTTATCTGGGCATGCTGCTCACAATGATGGCCTACGTAGCCAAGCGAGCAGTTGCAGATGTACGAACCGTACGTGTTCTGGCATTGACCGCCGTTGACGCAGGGGTTTTTCAGACACTCGTCCACATCACTCAGACACCTGTGAATGCATACACGCATTACGTATAACACACGAATGCCTTCGCAATCTCAAAAAAAGGAATCCCTAATACGTACCTGTCTCCTTGGAAGCCGGGCTCGCACTCGCACACTGGCCCGTCCAGGCTGCTGATGCACCGCCCGTTGTTCTTGCAGGGGTTCTCTGTGCAGTACGGACCAAGCTGACACCTGACGCACACCAAAATGTTCAGTCAGATCACTGTCCACTCATTACCCGATTGAGCAAACAGTCTATCAGGAAGTCAGACTTAGAGATAGCACATTTATTTCAAGTTTACAGCAGGACCCAAAGTCCCACAGCCATTTCTGGAACTCCCTGGTGACCACGTATCAAACCGGCAACACGCTCCACCCTGACATCCCTCATCCCTTTAATGTCATGTTTTTTCTTTAAAGCAGACATTTAATGTCAGTCCTTGCCAGAACTGAAATTCCCAAGAGATGCTTGTAGGAGGCAAGTTGGCCTAGTCAGATCTTCCCGAGTATCCCTTTAAGGAATTTGCCCTTAATGCATGAAAGGTGTCAAATCTGACCCTTAGTTGTCATTAGCAAACAGCATGGACGCAAACATCGGGACTACAAAAAACGAGCGTGTCCTCTCACCACTGGCCGGAGTACTGTCCTCGGCATTGGCAGTAGAAGTCATCTCCACGTGGCACACAGGTTCCACCATAAAGACAGGGATTAGATGAGCAAGGGCTGATGCCAACTTCACAGTGACTGCCCATGAACAGAGCACTGCATTTACAGAAATAACCTACAAACAAACCCAAATGTGGACAACTGCGACAACAAGCAAACCATTTGAATTTCATATATAAATATAGATCTGTGTTGTACCTCCATTAGGCAACTCGGTGCAGGTTCCTCCGTTCGCACAGGGTTCGCTGGAGCAGCTCGACACCCTCGGAGGTGGACTGCAACCAGGCACGGCGCCCACAATTTCCTCCAGCACGGAATGGCTTCCACGAGGCTGAGATCTCATGGGCAGCTCACGGCCGTTCAACACGACCCCCTGCAGGCAGCCCCTCAGGCCGTTGTCGACTCCCGCCTGCCACACCTGCCCACCAAAGAAGACACTGGTGTCGAGGTTGAGGGTGCGAAGATTGCCCTGTGCTTTGCCCGAGGCTGTATGTGTTCGGTCCAGCACCAGGCGAGCGTAATTTCCATCCACCTCGAGAGAGACCGTGTGCCAGTCTCCGTCATTCACCAACGGGCTGTGGATGGGGACGATACCCGGCCCACTACCACAATCAAACTTGTACTGCAGGCGACCGTTCACGATCTACGAACACAACGATATAAACGTTGTCAATCTACTCGTATAATATATATCGTCCACACACAAAACATGCTTTTCTTGTTAGTTTCTCCAAGCTATTTAATAGCTATTTCGCTATTTTAGTGTAACCTTGGTGTCAGATACATTTTATTAGCAAATTCATCCAGCTAATGCTGTGCTAAATGGTACGCAAGATAGTGTAAATAAAATACAGCAGCCAGATTTGTAATAAAAGCTCGGCTTAAATAAATTCTGATGCAAGACGTGTGTGTAAAACATTCTCACAGGCTAAATGTAGAATAGCGTGTGTGTACAAGGCAGAAATAGAAATGCTGTAAAAAGGAATACATTGCAGTCCTCTCTCTCTCTCTCACTCTCTCGTTTCCCCTCTGCCTGTTCTTTTCTTTTCCTATATCTGTCTTTCTGAGCGCTTGAAAGGAATCTGTGGGAAGCACTCTCTCTCTCTCTCTCTCTCTCTCTCTCTCTCTCTCACACCCTCTCACATCCCTCGAAATAACCCGCTCTCTGTTTTCTGCCGAGACCCTTGAGGCAGCCATATTCAGGAGACGATGGACAGAGTGTGGGAGAACAGAAAGAACAGCAAAGAGAAGAGAACGAGCAAGATTTCCCATATACTGTGTGGGAAAAACTGACATAGTATAGCTACAGTCAAGGATTTCCCTGTGAATAAGGGTGTGGCTTAGCTGTGAAAGAGGAGTGGCTTCTGCCAACCACTATTTGGCTTTGTGGGGCTTTCGGTGTCTGTCAAGATTCATTGACGTCAACCCCTTGCATTAGGTGGGGTCTCCACTCCGGTCAAAAGAGTATCGGAGGGGGGGGGGTCTCTGCATTGCCAGTATTTGTCGAAGGGCATGACTAATACAGTGAAGAAGGTGTGGTCTCCACCCCTGTCAAGGAGAATGTGGTCCACCAGCAAAGGTGTGCTCTGTGAGTTTTAGTCAAGGAGGCATGGCCTTGCTGTAAAGGAGTAGTCTCTGTACCTGTCGATCGTAATCACAAGGGGTGTGGCCTTGCAGAAAGTGTGGTCTCCACCCCTGTCAGTTAACCCGAGGGGCAGCAGAGGAGATGTGGTCTCCACCTCGATGAGTTTTATTCAAGGTGAGGTCTAAAGAAGGGTATCACCATGCACAAGGTGAGGTAAAGAGGTCACCTGCAGGAAAGAAGGGTATCACCATGCAGAAGCTAAGGTCTAAAGAAGGGTATCACCATGCACAAGGTGGGGTCTAAAGAAGGGTATCACCATGCACAAGGTGAGGTCTAAAGAAGGGTATCACCATGCAGGAGGTAAGGTCTAAAGAAGGGTATCACCATGCACAAGGTAAGGTCTAAAGAAGGGTATCACCATGCACAAGGTGAGGTCTAAAGAAGGGTATCACCATGCAGAAGCTAAGGTCTAAAGAAGGGTATCACCATGCACAAGGTGAGGTCTAAAGAAGGGTATCACCATGCAGAAGCTAAGGTCTAAAGAAGGGTATCACCATGCACAAGGTGAGGTCTAAAGAAGGGTATCACCATGCACAAGGTGGGGTCTAAAGAAGGGTATCACCATGCAGAAGCTAAGGTCTAAAGAAGGGTATCACCATGCAGAAGCTAAGGTCTAAAGAAAGGTATCACCATGCACAAGGTGGGGTCTAAAGAAGGGTATCACCATGCACAAGGTGAGGTATAAAGAAGGGTATCACCATGCAGAAGTTGAGGTCTAAAGAAGGGTATCACCATGCAGAAGGTAAGGTCTAAAACTCTGTCAGTTTTAGTCAAGGATGGGTATGACCTTGAGGAAAAGGTTCTCGGCACCTGACATTTTTCTGTCAAATCAGGTATGGCCTAGCACCAAAGAAGGTGTGGTCTCTATATTTTAGTCAAGCTTGGATGACATCAGTGTGACTAAAAAACCCCTTTCCGTATACTTATCATGTCTTTAGTAAGGGCTCGTAGGTGTGTTTACCTCCAGAATGCTGTAGTCCGTCCCCTTGGCATACATGATAGTGGCCTGGTCGGAGAAGGTACGCAGCCTGAGAGAGAGATTCATCTCCTCCTTATTGTCATTCTCCATCAGCCTGTAGCGCACGTAGCCGTTTCCACTGAATGTCAGAGCGTGACCTTCTGAAACGCACACACATCCAGTGTTATAATGAAGGCTATTGTGTTTATTTATACAGTGAATTATGCTTGAGGCATTGTGCGACGATGTCTTTACCAGCACAGCCGTGTTTGTCGTCTGAGCACACGCAACTGAACGTGCTGTGTGTTGGGTTTTCCACACACTCCGTCCCCTTGGGACACGGGTTTCCTTCGCAAGGCTTGTTCAGCTCGGCACACACTCGGCACCTTGAAAGAACAAAGGAATATATATATATATATATATATATATATATATATATATATATATATATATATATATATAATACAAAGCAATAACTTCTCAGCAAATGCGTATTAGATTGTGGGAGTTGGTGTTACCGTGGCAGAGGCATTCAGCCGTCCTGGTGTGGCGTGGCGTGACAAAGCTAAGCCTTGCTGTACTATACGCTGCCATAGCGCCGGCCTCCAAAGTCACCGTCTCCTGGCAGTGACGAGCAGGACAGTCCGAACGAGGGCAAAATTTGTTGCCGACACGGACTATCTTCACCCCGGTTATCTCCTCAACCGCGCCAGCGGAGGCATTCAGCTTCCTCAGTACCACATCCTGCACCTGCTCCTGACTCCCTGTTTTGTCGAGTGCAATCAGCACTTCCAGATCGCCCTGATCAGGCTGCAGGCTGACGAGCTGAACGTCGCTGCGCCGGACCCCCGCCGTGTTACGCAACGCCCGGGCAAAGTTGCGCCAGTGTTCACCGACGAACTCTTCAGGGGCGATGGAGCCGAGGCGGATGCCGACGAGATTGCCCACGGCAGGGGCAGGGCGTACGTGTATGGTAACGCGCGCCCACGTCGTGTAGCGGCCGTCGCTTACAGTGGCATTGAGCGGGTAGTGACCGGAATCCAGAGCACCCAGGGCTACAATTCGCCCGTCGGCAGGTGAGACGGAGAAGAGGGCGGAGTTGTCAGAGGGGGCGGGGTCGGGGCTGATGCCGTAGGTCAGGGTATCGTGCACGTCTTGGTCAGTGGCATGGATTTTGCCTAGCACTCCGCCGCCGGCGTACTCCGCCGTCATGGTGGTGACATAAACGTCCAGCGGGAGGATGACAGGAGGGTGGATGCTCTCTTCGATCAGGCGAACGATCACCAGGGCGGAGGACGAGAGAGGCGGCCGGCCAGAGTCTGACACCTGAAGCAGAGAGACCAGATGGTTTAGACCTATGGCTAAAGAGACATCATTTAATAAACCAAGACATTTTTTTCCTATAATCAGCGCCACTCTTCTGGGACGATGTCCCATTAGATTTTTGAGGAGGGGGAGGGGAAACCAAAAACGGCTGGAGAGGTTTGGAGTCTCGGAATAATTTTAAACAATCCAGAATTTATCCAAATCCTTTATCTCAGTTGTTGCTACTGATTGGAAGGGTTCGAACCCAGCTATCACCAAGCCGTCACTATTGGGTCCTTGAGTAAGACCCCTAACCCTTGTGCTCCAGGGGGCGCTGTATCATGGTTGACCCATCACTCTGAACCTTCTAAACAAGCCGGGATATGCGAAGAAACAATTTCATCTCCAGGCTGCTCCTCGTCTCACCTGGATCTCCATGACGTAGCTGTCCTTATCTCGGCGACTCAGCGTTCCGATCGACACCAGCGCTCCCTGGGATGTGACGTCGAACGTGTGATCCTTGTTACCGCTGACGATGGAGAAGGAAAATGGCGGTCCGTTGTGGGAGGCATCCCGGTCCGATACGCTCAGCTGGAGGACGCTGGTTCCGACCGGACGGTTCTCCTATTGTGAAAAGATGGTGGAAGCTCGGCTTTAGGGAAGATACATTTCAAGCATTTGGCAGACACCCTTATCTAGAGCAACTTACACCTTGAGCATTAAGGGCCTTGCTTAAGGGCCCACACATGGATGTGTGTAATGCTGTGTGTGTGTACCTGGATGATGAGTGTGTAGTTGCTCTGCGAGAACACGGGCGGGTTGTCGTTGATGTCAGAAACGTCGATGTTGATTTTGGCCGTGCTTAAACGAGCTGGACTACCGTTATCAGATGCCCTGACGGTCAGAGTATAACCAGATACCTACCCACACACACACACACACACACACACACACACACACACACACACACATGTCAGTACGATAGTCACCCATATAACTGAAAAAATTTGATCCAATGTCCACGTGTGGTTGTACCTTCTCCCGGTCCAGATGCCGTGCCACCTTCAACTCTCCCTTTAACGGGTCGATGGAGAAGGGGCTTCCTTGGTTGCCGCTGATGATGGAATAGTGCACCTGGTTATTGGCAGGGCCGTCTGAATCTTCAGCAATGACCTACAACACACACACACACACACACACATCGTTCAGACGAACTCAATTTCATTCAGGTTTTAGCGCATGTATGGTCATGTGACCTCACCGTGAGCACCGCCTTGCCCGGCTCGACATCCTCGCTTACTACGGCCGAGTAAACCGCCTGGCTGAAAACGGGGCTGTTGTCGTTTACGTCGGTCACGTTGATACTGACGATGGCTCTGTCGCTAAGAGGCGGCGTCTTCCCATCCGTCGCCTCCACGGTCAGAGAGAACTCTTGTGATGCTTCGTGATCTAGCGGCGCGATGACGAAAACGGCTCCTGCGCAAAAACGACAAGTTAATCCCAAATATTTCCACGTGAAAGGAAATGGCCGAGGCCCTCCGTTTACCTGTTTGTTCGTCCACCCTGAATGCGCCCTTCTCGTTCCCGTCCGCGATGGTGTAGGAAACGTGCGTTTCGGCGTCCCTGCTAGCGGCGTGCACATGCAGCACCTGTGTTCCCGGGGCGATGTCCTCGGGGACGGCGGCAGCGTAATCGCGGTACTGGAACACGGGAGGGTCGTCGTTCAGGTCCAGGACGGATACGGTGACGGAGCAGACGGCGGAGAGGGGGCGGGGCCAGCCGCGGTCTGTCACACGGGCTTGGAGAGTGTACGTGGGTCGGAGCTTGCGGTCGAGGGGTGCGTCCAAGCGGAGCACCCCGGAGTGCTCGTCCACCGAGAAGGCTCCGTCGGCCGAGTCCAGCAGAGAATACACGAGCTCACTGTTAGAGCCTGGATATGGAGAGAAGGACAAAATAACTCTATCAAGATACACATTCAATAATATTACACAAACCTGACAACTCATATATATATATATATATATATATATATATATATATATATATATATATATATATATCTATATATATATATATATACACCTACAATTATGAGCCAGAGCTCAACAGTGGCATCATAACGACGTCCGTTTTAACGCGCCCCCGTTACATCTATTGCCGTGTTTTCTAATACGGCGGGTTTTAGTGCGTTCAGGCCGGGTTCATTATTAGTGCGTTCCAGGCCGGATAATGAGTTCATTATTTACCAGCGTCAACGCTATTGATTTGACTCTTGCCTGCATCGAGCCGTCAGGACGCATTAACACGTCTCCAGTATTCACGGCAATCGATTTCCGCGGCCCCGCCGCGCCAGAAACGCTAATCTGTGCTCTGCGCTAACAAGGACGTGCCAAAAAATACGCGCGTGTGAGACCGAATCAACATAAACAAATGGAAATACACACGCGGTTACACACGACGTCCAACACGACGTCCAACACGACGTCCAACACGACCAAGGTGAAGAATTAGCGCTTCCAACTGCTGTTAGAATCTCGTCTATCACAGGCAACCCCTCCCCCCCCCCGCCAACCTCTCTCCGTCTCCCCCCCCCCCCGCCAACCTCTCTCCGTCTCCCCCCTCAACCTCCAACCTCTTGCAAGTTTGTGACGTTTCCCTCTGATTCGCTCTGAAATGGAAGGTTTACGCGACGCGTGTATCATTTATTTTTTACGTAACAAGAATCGCTTTCCATCACATGCCGACGTGTAGCGCGAGACGGAGCGAGTCGCAGCGGTGTAACGTGATGTGATGTGTGAAGGAAAGAGAGATAGGTAGATAGATAGTGTGAGATAGAAAGAGAGAGAGAGAGAGATAGATAGATAGATAGATAGATGGAGAGAGAGATAGAGAGATAGATAGATATATATATAGAGCTAGATAGATAGAGAGCTCGAGATAGATAGATATAGATAGA
>JACRUU010000028.1:3061970-3076970 GCA_030449085.1 Kryptopterus vitreolus | reverse complement strand
TGTGTTAATGTTTTTGTGTGCATGTATATGCATTTGTGTGTGTGTATGTTTGTGTTTTTATGTTTTTATATGCGTGTATATGCATTTGTTTGTGTGAATATGTTTGTGTGTTTTTTGTGTGTGTGTGTTGTGTGTGTTTTGTTTGTTTTGTTGTTTTGTTGTTTATGTTTGTTTTGTGCGTGTATGTGCATTTGTTTATGCAGTGTGTTGTGTTTGTGTTTTTGTGTGTGTAGTGTTGTGTGTGTATGTGTGTGTTTATGTTTTTATGTGCGTGTATGTGCATTTGTTTGTGTGAATATGTTTGTGTTTGTTTTTGTGTGTGTGTGTGTTTGTGTTTATGTTTTTGTGTGCATGTATATGCATTTGTTTGTGTGTGTATGTTTGTGTTTATGTTTTTGTTTGTGTGTGTATATGCACTTGTTTGTGTGTGTGTGTTTGTGTTAATGTTTTTGTGTGCATGTATATGCATTTGTGTGTGTGTGTGTGTTTGTGTTTATGTTTTTGTGTGCATGTATATGCATTTGTTTGTGTGTATATGTTTGTGTTTATGTTTTTGTTTGTGTGTGTATATGCACTTGTTTGTGTGTGTGTGTTTGTGTTAATGTTTTTGTGTGCATGTATATGCATTTGTGTGTGTGTGTGTGTGTGTGTTGTGTGTTATGTTTTGTATGTGCGTGTATATGCATTTGTTTGTGTGAATATGTTTCTTTGTGTTTGTTGTTTGTTTGTGTGTGTGTTTGTGTTTATGTTTTTGTGTGCATGTATATGCATTTGTGTGTGTGTGTGTGTGTGTGTGTTTGTGTTTTTGTGTGCATGTATATGCATTTGTGTGTGTGTGTGTGTGTATGTGTGTGTTTATGTTTTTATGTGCGTGTATATGCATTTGTTTGTGTGAATATGTTTGTTTCTGTTTTTGTGTGTGTGTATATGTTTTTGTGTGCATGTGTGCATGTATATGCATTTGTTTGTGTATATATATAAATATATATGTGTGTGTGTGTGTGTGTTTTTGTGTGCATGTATATGCATTTGCTTGTGAGAGCGTATATGTGTGTGTGTTTATGTTTTTTGTGTTTTATGCGAGTGTATGTGTGCGCGATTGTGTGTGTGTGTGTGTGTGCGATTGTGTGTGTAATCTTCAGCCGCATCAGAGTCCTTGCCTTCACTACACCCTGCACTGTGTCCTGTAGGGGGCAGTGTGGTTGTTTGGATGGACGGAGAAGTGGACAATCATTCGTTCACAGTGACAAAACTCTCACAGGATGAGAAGGAGAGAAACACACACACACACACACACACACAGAGAGAGAGAGAGAGAGAGAGAGAGAGAGAGGAGAGAGAGAGAGAGCGAGACCAAGAGAAACAGAGAGAGAGAGAGAAAGAAAGAGAGAGAGCGGTGTTCCTTGTGGCTAATGACTGTCAGATGATGAGAAAAGTAAAAATAATTAAAGAGAAAGAAAGTGGAATACACACAGAGAGAGAGAGAGAGCGCGAGAGAGGGGGGGGGGGAGGGAGGGAAGGGGGAGGGAGAGAGGGAAAGTAGTACCCAAGTGAAGGAGGGAAAAAAATGCTTGAGCAGACAAGAAAGAAAGAAAGAAAGAAAGAAAGGTAGACCGAGTGGAAAAAGTGGAAAGAGTTGGACGGAAAGAAGGAGTTGTTTTTTTTTTTTTTATTAATAACTTGGCTGCAGGAAAGGAAGAAAAAACAAGAAAAAAGAGGGAAAGAAAGCAGGAAAAAGAAGGAGAGACTCTCTGCAGGACTCTTGGCATCGCTAACCTTCAACAAAGCGCCTTTTCTTTTCCACCGCTGAACAAAAGCGGGGAAAAATTGAGGAGAAAAAGCCCTGCAGATACGTAATAATCCCACACCAACAACAACAGCAGCGCTCCTTCAGCCTGCCTCTGTGCGTGTGTGTGTGTGTGTGTGTGTGTGTGTGTGTGTGTGTGTGCCAGCACATAAAAACACACACACACACACACACACACATATATATATATATATATATATATATATATATATATATATATATATATATTTATGCAACCTTCTTGCTCGCAGCTGCTGACTAGCACCTTCACAATAGGCTTTGTGTTGTAGTGTCATGATGAGATGCTAACAACAAACACACACACACACACACACACACACACACACACACACATATATACATACATAGACCCTGCATTCTGACTGTGTGTAATATTCAATTCAAAAAGGAAGAGAGAGACAAAGAGAGCAAGAGAGAGACGGAGAGAATGTGTGTGTGTGTGATTGTGTCAAGAGAGACAGAGAGAGAGAGACAGAAAGAAAGAGAAAGAAATAAAGAATGAAAGAGAGAGTGTGATAAAGAGAAAGATTGAAGGAGAGAGATAAAGATGAAGTGGGAAAGTGAGAGTGAGAAAACGGGTGAAAGAGTGATGAAGACAAATAGAGTGGGAGAGAGAGAAAGAGAGAGAGCGAGAGAGAGAGAGAGAGAGTGAAAGAGAGAGTTAATAAGCACAGTCAGATGACTAAATAGCCTGTTTTTTTTTCAATACTGCATCTTAAATTACTTGCAGAGCTTTTGTGAGTGTGTGTGTGTGTGTGTGTGCGTGCATAAGTGTGTGTGTGTGTGTGTGTGTGTACGCCTGTGTGTGTGTGTGTGTGTGTGTGTGTGCACGCCTGTGTGTGAGATGAATTTCCCTTATCCATTGTCTACTTGGTTAACGTCTGAAGAAAAACTACACACAGACCCAATGCAAGGAGACGAGTGTGTGTGTGTGTGTGTGTGTGTGTGTGTGTGTGTGTGTGTGTGTGTGTGTGTTTACACTATTGTGATTACACTTTTGCAGGTATACCATTTGCTTCAAAAGTTTGTGTGTGTGTGTGTGTGTGTGTACCCGCCCTAAGCAATCCTTGCCTTGGCACTACAAACTCTCAAATGTGCTGTGTGTGTGTGTGTGTGTGTGTGTGTCTGAATGGTGAGTGTGTGTGTGTGTGTGTATGTGCGTGTGTGTGTGTGAACAGCTTTGGGAGCACCAAGGCTGTCAAAACAATGCTTTCCTTAGGAGCCATGAAATTGATAGTACACACACACACACACACACACACACACACACACATTTTGCTGTACCTGTCTCAGGGTCGATGCTGAAGTGTTGAGCTCCGGATCCTGAGAGCTGGTAGTTGATGTGAGCGTTGGAACGGATGTCCGCGTCCGTAGCCGAGACCTGCAGGACGTAACGTCCGGACGCCGCGTCCTCCGGCACTCGTACCGCGTACAGAGACTGGAGACAGAGACGACATGCTAATGAGGACAAAGCATTATGATATAGAACACACACACACATACACACACACACACATACATACACACACATGTGGGCGGAGAGAGAGAACAAGAAGAAAACTGGAGCAGCGAGCGACAGAGAGCATGCGGGATTCTCAAAACAATCCCACTGTGGGGGGAATAAACAAAGAGCGAATCAATTCAAACACAATTGAGGCGTAAAAACAATAAAGCAATAAGACACTCGAGGCTCTCGCTAGTGCAGGCGTTTTGTCATTTCTAGGCTCCGACATTCCGGGGGAAATCCGAAAGGAGTCCGATAATCCGAGGCTAACAATTATAATGAATTAATATCCGCTACTAACGTCCTTTTCCTCCGATGAAATTCCGGCAATAATGACATCAGTCCTATTCCAATAAGACCAGGACCAATAAGAGGCCAAAAATCCTGAGGAGGGAAAAGACGTCTTTGGAGGACGTTTTTATGTAAAAAATCAAGTTGTAAACAGCAAAAAAAAAAAAAAAATATTCGCAAGTTCAAATGTCATCACCACAAACAAGCCGCCACTAGGGGGGCCCTTGAGCAAGGCCCTCAATTGCTCGGTTATGTATTGCTCTGGATAAGGGCTACATTTATATTTACCCTTATCCAGAGTGTCTTACAACTGAGCACTTGAGGGTTAAGGGCCTTGCTCAAGAGCACCACTAGTGGTAGCTTGGTGATTGAACCTGCAACCTTCTGGTCCAGAGGCCAAGGCATTACCACTAAGCCACCACCTCCCATACCATAGGGCTAAATGGTATATAAACCGGAGCGTTTTTCTGTTTGCTGCTAGCTAGCGTTAGGAAGGGATACTTCCGATGCATTCGTTTTGGACACCATATGAATTTAATTTCCTCGGACCCATGAGCCAGCGACGAGGCCGTGACCCGTCCACCCCAAGCATGCTCTTACCTTTTCGCAAACAGGACTGTTGTCATTGGCATCCAAGACTTTGACCTCGACGACTGCCCGGGCCGTGAAGGTGCCGTCGGTGGCCGTGATGTTCAGCTGGTAATTGTCCGTCTTCTCGCGGTCTAACGGCTTTCGCACCAGCACCTTCCACTCGCCCTGTGTGTGCTCTACACCGAACTGCCCCAAGGGGTCGCCACCTTCAAACAGTCATGGAGATCGTCATTACGTCATTAACCTGCTGCACGGATTTCCCCAGCAGTTCCCCCAAGTTCCGAATACAGGCCTCTCAATTACTTCAGTTACTTGATTACGGTAGAAAACGTTGAGACAGAAAGGTCAAACTGAGCCAAAGGACAAAGCTGTTGTGTACCGCATGTGACTCGCAAAAGGTTTTAAGCTACCTATTTATACATTTATGACTCTTTTGTACTTTTTCCGCGATTCCTAAATGGCCAATGTGTTTATCTTACTTTGCAGGAATTCTTCCGACCAAGGAACTTTTACAAGGACGTGTTTTTGGTCCCCCCCCACCCCGCCCAGGCCTACATTCCCCTCCGAAGACATTTAGCTTGGAATATAATTATTCAAAGTGAATGTGGTTCAAACTTGACAAATGAAAACCATAGGTGTGAAAACGACAAATATTCGTATTTCAATCATTATCAGAGGTCCTGCAAAAAAAGAGGGTCCTCATAAAGGAGTTAAGGTTGCCAATGCGCAAACAGACGATTTCCAAGATCCTTGGATATAATGTTTTTCACACAAGCTAATTAACACCCGTGCCTGTCCGTTTCCCAGGGCGATTCTGAAAAGTTACTGGAATAATTACACAAGCATGACTTTTTCTACTGACCTAAATATTTAGACTTGTGATTTGAAACTTGTTTACAGACTGAATGGGGATAATATTTGAGCAAGCAGATGGTATCTTTATACTGGCTGGTTTAAGTGGCTTGGCAATGATAAGCTGTTATTAGTAGAGGATAATTAAGTGCTTGTACATTAGCAAAATTCGGAATTAGCTGTTTCTGACACCCATTTAGATATCGCTAACAGAAATGGCACGCCGTTTTAGGAATCTGCATACCTGTGATGAAATACTCCACTTGCTTGTTGATGTCCTCGGAGTCTGCGTCTGTCGTGCTGAGAATGGCGATCACGCCGCCAGGGGGGTCGTCCTCGCTCACCGTGCCTTTGTAGATCTCTGCCGTGAACCTGGGAGGGTTATCGTTCACGTCTGCCACCGCCACTTCAATTCTGGCGCTCGCCGTAAGTTGTACTTTGTCTCCGCGGTCAGTGGCGAGGACCGAGACGGTGTACTTGTCTTGTTGCTCACGGTCCAGCTCCTTCAGGGTGTTCACCCAGCCTGTCTCGCTATTGATAGCAAACAGTTCTGCTATGTCTGCTGGATCCTGGATGGGAGCCAGGCTGTAGGTCACCTGCCCGTTGGTGCTCGAATCCAGATCCGTCGCCTTCACCTGGATCACCGACGTACCAGCGGGGAGATTCTCAACCACCACAGCTTCGTAGGGATCTGATTCAAAGTAGGGACTGTTATCGTTTACATCCTTGACCTGGATGTTAACATCGACGGAAGAGATGACTTCATTCCCGTCGTGCTCACTTTGGGCTTGGAGCGTTAACTGGTACCACTTGGTGCTCTCATGGTCGAGTTTCTTCACCAGCTTTAAAGCGCCCGAGTCAAGGTCGACCTCAAAAACCTCATCTTTGTTGCTTTCTAGAGTGTTACCTCTCACCAGGCTGTAGACCACTGGCTTGTCGCTCTCTGCCTGAATCACATCTATTTGTGAGCCCAAGGGACGATCTTCTTCAATCGCAAACCTGTAGTACGGTTCTACAAACTTCGGCTCCTTGACGTCAGGGGGCAGTACTCGAACATAGACAGGTACGACAGAGGATCTGGATGGGTTCCCACCATCCCTCGCGCGAACGAGGAAAGCATAGAGCTCATTTTCTAACCCGATCAGACTTTCTTTAGTCACAACAACCCCAGTGAGAGGGTTGATCTGGAAGTTCTCTGACACGTTATCCATGTCGGCTTCAATAGTGTAGGTTATGTCGGCGTTGCTGCCTTCGTCCGTATCAGAAGCTGCAATCTTGACCACCGTTGTCCCTCTAGTGACGTCGGAGCCAACGTGTGCTTTGTATTCGGCAGCTCTGAACTGTGGCGAATTGTCATTAACGTCGGTAAGGATCACATTGATGGTGCAGAATCCCACTTTGCCGCCACCGTCTTTTGCCATCAATGAGATGGGGATGATTTTCTCCAGCGCGTTCTCACGATCGAGGCTGTCCAAGGTGAAAATCTCACCATCTTCGTTCACAGAAAATTTATCTTTGGCCAAGTCATTGACGATCTGGTAGGTCACTCGGCCGTAGACTCCAGCGTCATAATCCGTTGCTGGAGCCTCTGCCACTAACGTACCGACCGGGGAGTTCTCTAGGAGCTCCACTATATAGTCGACTTGAGGGAAGGAAGGACTGTGGAAGTTCGCCCCATTGACGGTGATTTTGACAAGGGCCGAGCTCCTGAATACGCCGTCGGACACAGAAACGTTAAGGTTATACAGGGGCTCCAAGTGTGGCTTCCTGTGATTGGAAATCACAACAGCTCCAGATTTTTCGTCGATGGCAAAGTTCTGCACCTCGTTTCCTGACAGGATTGAAAACTCCAGTCTGGAGCTATCGGAGCTGTCGGCGTCCGACGCCTGGACCTGCGTTACGAAATGGCCACGCGGAGCGAGCTCGCTGATAGCCGCCTCGTAAATCTTCTGCGAGAACACGGGTGCGTTGTCGTTCAGGTCCGTAATGTCGATCGTCACGGTCACTTCGGCGGAAAGCGCCGGAACTCCTCCGTCTACGGCTTTGACCGTTAGCTTGTGTTGCGTTTCCTCCTCGTGGTCCAGCATGCGAGCTGTCCAGATTGTACCGGTGTCGCGATCGATCGTAAAATATTGGGAGGATTTATCATCGTCGGCTATTTGGTAGAAGAGGAGTTTATTGTTGCCCGTGTCTGCATCAACGGCCGATACCTGCACTACAGAAGTGCCGATGACCGAGGCTTCAGAAAGGCTTGCGTTATAGGACTTGGCTTGAAACACGGGCGGGTTGTCATTGACATCCTCTATGATTATGTCGACAAATACGTCGGCTTTCGCACCAGTCAGCGAATCCGTGGCTCTTACGCTAAGTTTATAAGCAGGGTGTGTCTCAAAATCCAGAGGCTGCACCACCTGAATAACACCTGTGTTGAAGTTGATGTTGAACTGGTTGTAAGGGTCGCCCTCTGTGATGGTATACACCACCTTCGGTCCTTCGGAATTACTAGCCTGTACATGGATAATTGCAGTGTGCATCTGTACATTCTCAGGGATCTCTAGACTGTAAAAAGCCTTTTCAAACACCGGTATGGCTTTATCTACGACAGTTATAGGCACTTTTACGCTCGCGGACAACGGCGGTTCCCCGCCGTCTGTCGCCATAACCGTGACCTCGAATTCGGAGTCCACAGAGTCCACCTCAAATGACTTTTTCAGTGAAAGCTCCCCACTGGCGCTAACCTGGATGTATTCATTTAGTTCCAGGAGATGATATGTAATTTCAGCATTAATTCCCGTATCGGAATCCATTGCAGTCACTTGTCTAATGACCTGTCCGACTTCCGCGTCCTTCTGGACCAGGGCGTGGTAGGGTAAGTTGAGGAACATGGGTGGGTTGTCGTTGACGTCCTCAACGGTTACTGTGACGAGAACGTGAGTCATGTCGGATGACATGTCCTCTCTGGTGACTTCTACTACAACGTCATAGTTATCCTGCTCCTCGCGATCGAAAGGTACGCCGGTCGACGACAGAACTCCGGAGGTACGACTGATCTCAAACCTTTTGTCTGGGTTTAAGATAGAATAAAACAAAGGCTCATTCACTTGGTTTCCAACCGCAGCGATGACAGCCAGAGTTTTCTTTTCCAGCAAGTTCTCCTGGACAAAAGCTTGATAAGAGCTCTGAGTGAACCTCAGACTGCTTGCTTTATTCTCTCGGATGATGATCTTCACTGTGGCCATTTTGGAAAACCTGCCATCAGACACCCTGGCCTTCAGCTCATACCGGCTTCTCAACTGGGTGCCGTTCTGGATAGTAATGACCCCTGTAAGTGGGTCCATTTTGAATTTGTCTCCAATGTTGCCTTCTGCAATCGAGTACAGAAGTCTGGCGTTCGGTCCCGAGTCGGCATCGGTCGCATTGACCGCGGCGACCTTCACACCTTTGTACGTCGGAACTAGAACGGTCACCTCGTACAAGTCCTGGCTGAACTGCGGTGGAGAATCATTGACGTCTACGACTTCGATGGTCACGTTGGCAACCTTCTCCGCAAAGTGACGCGGGACTCCCATGTCATGTACTTGAACGGTGAATCGGAAAACGGATTTTTGCTCGTAATCCAGCTCGGCTGTGGTTCTTATTGCTCCAGTGCTTGAATCGATAGCAAAGTAATTGAGGGCGAAAGGCTCCACGATTTGGTAGACCAGTCTAGCGTTTGCATCACGGTCCGTGTCTAGAGCACGGATGACTAAAGGAGTACTATCTTTGGTGAGGACCACACTCTTCACTCGAGACGACTCGCTGATCACTCCGGTAAACTCGTCCTGGATGAAAATCGGGGCGTTATCGTTTTCGTCTTTCAAATGTATCAGTAAGGTAGCGTTGCTCGCTTGGCCAGCCATGTTGGAAGCCTGAATGGTCAGAGTGTACGACGGAATGGCTTCAAAATCCAGAGGCCTATGAGTCACGACGACTCCGGAGTTGGGATTAATATCGAATTCTCCGTTCACGTTTCCTTCCTTGATCTGGTAGAAGACCGACGACTGGCTGGTGGCTGTGACCAGACTTACGAAGGTTCCGGGAAGCGCACTTTCACTGATCTCAGCCGAAAACTCTTTCTCCGTGAACTTCGGCGTGGCGTTATCCGAGACGGTGACCGTGACGTCGACGTTCGCAGTAGCGCTAAGGGGCGGAGTTCCTCCGTCTGTAGCCTTCACCGTCAGCTCAAAGTGATTGTTGGTGCTTCGGTCCAACTCTTTCGCCAGCGTGATGGTTCCGAGAACAGGATCGATGGCAAATGAATTAGCGACATTTCCTGCAAACAGAGAAGAGATAGAAAAAGATGTTATATTTTTCCACGCTTGGCTGAAGTATTGATTTCTTTTATTCGCTCGAGTAACCAAACAGTATTTTTCTGATGCGTTTTAATAAATTCCTTGGCGACATTAACGAGGTGTCCCGATCTAACGCGCTCGCAAACATCAGGGGTATTCCTCTGACGTTAATTACGGATCCTGTAAATGCGAGCGAGGTTGAATAGACGGCATTTATGTACAACCGCAGCTCCATTATATCATCAACGGGGCTTTCTCTCTGGCAATTTCTCTTCCGCGAAAAAGACATTTCTCTAACATTTTTCCTCGACAACCGATGACATTTACCTGACCTTCAGAGCTACGTTTAAAATAAACCACACATATATAAACCATCACAGCTTTTCAAACACACATCGCCCGAGGAGTGTGTGGTCTACGAGTAGCCCAGACTGTCTGGACTCCAGTTAGACGAAGTAATGCCCGGCGCTTGAAAAATGTGCGTTCTCAACATGACATGTAGTGACACAGAAACATCCCTCGCTGTCCAAACAACGCCTATTTATTCAAACAACAATAATGGGAAATGAAAAAGGGGAGGAAACCCTCCGCCTACTGCATGTTTCACAGTCCTGTTTCATTTCTCTCCTCCCCCTGCTATCCCTCGCTTCACTTGACTGCTCGCTTCTACGTTCTGTCCCACGTCTCTCTACATGACCATTCCGGGAGGGGGTGGAGCTCAGTGGTTTAAGGCGTTAAGCTACCAATCGGGAAGTCAGGGGTTCGAGTGCCGGTATCGCCAAGCTGCAACCCTTGGGTCCTGGAGCAAGGCCCTTAACCCTCTGTCCTCCAGGGGGCTCTCTTGACCCTGCGCTGTGACCAAACAAGCTGGGATATGCGAGGAAAGAATTTGACTGCTATGACGTCTTCTCGTCATAGCCACTCGTCTTTTTGTCATAGCCAATCGTCTTCTCGTCTGGTGGGCCGGAGACCTCTGGATGGGACTTTCTCGGTTTTCATCCTACCGGTTTTTACAGGTACAGAGGCATAAAAAGGGAAATGTGGGCGACATGACAGGAATGCTCAGGCTAACGCTCGGAGTCTGTCAAAGCACGTTGCCTCCGAGGGGGATCGTAACCCTGATGCTCGCTTCCACGCCGTCGCCCGGATTGTTTCCAACCACCTGTTGGATGGTTTTACAGCGCTAATGCTTCATTGCTTTATTACCCGCGAGGTGCTTGGCATTAAAACCTGGATTTTACATTATAGTATTTGGCAGACGTCCTCATCCAGAGCGACTTACAACGCAGCAATTAAGTGCTAAGGGCCTTGCTCAAGGGCCCGCTAGTGGCAATTCGGAGGTGGTATTTGAAAATGTGATCTGTCGGTCCAGAGCCCTGGAATCGCCAGTCTGCAACCCTTGGGTCCTTGAGCAAGGCCCTTAACCCTCTGTGCTCCACGGGGGCACTGTATCATGGCTTGACCCTGTGCTCTGAGCAAACAAGCGCCCACTAGTGGCAATTCGGAGGTGGGATTTAAACCTGCAATCTTTATCCTATGACTTAACCACTGAGCTACCATCTCCGATTTTACACAGGAACTTTAGTTTTTATGTCTCGTTTCATGGAACGTAACAAAAAGAAACTGGGAGGTGGTCTCTTATTCGACTTTAGTGCTAACAGTCACGTGTGGGCCCCTGAGTAAGGCCCTTATCCCAATAGTTGCTCAAGTGTTTCAATGAGATATAATTAAGTGTGTTTCTTTCTACTTGAGCGAAGTTTGAGGTAGCAACTGTGGTAAATGTAGCAGGAATGCTGGGTTTATACAGCATACATCATTTCAATAACAGGTCAATCAAAAATATACGTTCATGTGGGGGGAGGGACGTATATTTTTACAGTATTTGGAAGACCCCCTAGTGGCAGCTTGGTGGTGCTGGCATTTGACCCTGCAACCTTCTGGTACCGAGCCCAATGCCTTAGCTACTGAGCTCCCAGCTATACAAAACAGGAAACGTTGGGCTTTTACGGAAGGAGTCCTTGTTCTTGACAGATTAACCATTACTGGATACCTTAATAAAGTCGGAAAGTAGTTATTTATTTATTTTTGCTCCATCATTCGTTTATTTTCCAGCTTTATGGCTTGGCAAAGTAGAGTGAGAGAAATGGCTGCCGGGCTCCTGTGGCTGTTTAGCTGTAATTTGATTAACTTTCATCTCCAGGGGGAGAAATGAGTGGATTTGTCTTATACACTGGCAATAAAAGGGAAGAACTCCGTGTACCGCGTCCCCCTGAGCTCACAACCTGCCGATCTCTTATTAATTCCGACAAATAGTCCGAGCCCCATAATCGTATTTATTTCCACCAAGCGTTTCAATTAAGGGTTGGGATGTAGCAGTGTGTTATAGATATTGCAATATAATTGCATTAATAATACGATTTGGATTTCTCTGCTAATCACCTGACTCGATGTTGTAGACGATCTCGGCGTTTTGTCCTTTGTCCTTGTCCAAAGCGGTGACCTGGAGCACGGACGAGCCCACGGCGGCCGACTCGAAGACGCGTGGCGCGTACGGCGCCCCGAAAAACCACGGTGCGTTGTCGTTGGTGTCCTCGACGCTAACAATGACTCGCACCAGGTTCCGCTTCACTGGAATGTCCTGGTCTCGTACCTTAGCAGGAACAGAGGGAGGCAGGAGCAGTTAAAACCAGCAGTGATTACAATAATGAATTGTGCAATTAATTAAATCGCAAGTTTCAATGTAGCATAAATAAACACGTTTCATGTTTGTAATACTGTAACTGTAACAGATGTTATTATTATATACACTTCTCTCACAATTTATCCCTTTAATAAATGTATTGACTATTTAATATGCATTTTACTCTGGAAATGATCATTTTATTATTAATTTCTTGTTAATGACAATGTTATTTGTTTAGTGTTGGTTTGAAGTGTAAAATATGGGACGTGGCTCCTTTAAGAATTGTGTTCCGGTTGCTTTTCCATATAAACTGGTGATACGGTGTTTAGGTTATACGGAAGCGCTTTATTGCGTTCAGTAAAAATGCGCTTTATTGCAGTAATACGGATTTGGGAATGCGATGCGCTTGCGTAAGGTTCCGTACGCTAATATACGCTAATATAGTGAGGAGATCGTACCTGTTGTGAATGCGCAGCTAGGGGCGTCATTGGGGGAAATTTAGGAAGCGTGAGTGGATGCACTGAACGTTTCTTTATTCGCTTTTTTGTTGTTCGAGTTTCATTCGTTCTCAAGCCTTAATAACGTTAGTCCCGTTAAAGTCGATTTGATTTAATGCATATATATATATATATATATATATATATATATATATATATATATATACACAATAGAAAATTGGTTTGAGGTAAACAAAGAGCGACAAACGAGCGTCGGGGTCCAAACGAGCTGCTGGTCATTTTGTTCCATGTTCAATAATGTAGTTAATACAGAAAACAAACTCGTCAAACACTCCTGAGAATATTAATGCGATACACCCCCCCCCCTACCTAAACCCCCACCCACACCCCCCACCATTTCTCCGAGACACGCATCAGAGGCGAGCGAAAAAACAAACAAACAAACAAACGAACGCAGAACATCAGGTGAGGCGGCGCATGACTGACTCGACATCTCAAATAATGACGACAAATCAATTCCAAATAAAACACCGCCGTATGATCCACACACACACACACACACCACACACACACACACACGAGAGCAAAAAGCTCCACACAAAAAAAATTTACTAATTAAGAACAAAGAAAAATCAATCAGAACTTTCGGGAGCACGAAACGTCTGCGACTTGGTTTGCGTGTAATAGCGCCGCACCGCTCTAATTAAACCCCTCTGCAATAATGCCACCAAAAACAGCTCATATTTCATGATGAAAAAAAAAGAAAACAACGGATGTATGAATTTGAGAAAATGAATTTCTTTTCTACAAGACTTTATTCTACACACACACACACACACACACACACACACACACAAACACACACATATAAGGGCTCGTACCATGACGGTGAGCGTGTGTTGGCGCATAGAAGAAACAATGGGGATCGATGGATGGATGGATGGAGAAAATACAGAGGGAGAGCAAGAGAAAGAGAAGAGACAGAGAAAGAGACAAAGAGAGACAGAAAGAGATAGATAGATAGATAGACAGATAGATAGATAGATGAATAGATAGACAGACAGACAGACAGACAGATAGAGAGAGATTGAAGAAAGGATGGAAAATGGAGGGAGAGAGAAAGGCAGATGGAAAGAAGAAGCAATGGAGACAGATAGTCATAGATAGATAGATGGATGGATGGATGGATGGATGGATGGATGGATGGAGGGAGAAAATACAGAGGGAGAGCAAGAGAAAGAGAAAGAAAGAAAGAGACAAAGAGAGACAGAAACAGATAGATAGATAGATAGACAGACAGACAGATAGAGAGAGAATGAAGAAAGGATGGAAAATGGAGGGAGAGAGAAAAGCAGATGGAAAGAAGAAGCAATGGAGACAGATAGTCATAGATAGATGGATGGATGGATGGATGGATGGATGGATATATATATATATATATATATATATATATATATATATAGATAATAATACTTAAGAATACAGAGGGAGAGCAAGAGAAAGAGAAAGAAAGAGACAAAGAAAGACAGAAACAGATAGATAGAAAGATAGATAGATAGATAGATAGAGAGAGAATAAGAAAGGATGGAAAATGGAGGGAGAGAGAGAAAGGCAGATGGAAAGAAGAAGCAATGGAGACAGATAGTCATAGATAGATAGATAGATAGATAGATAGATAGATAGATACATAGAAAGAAAAGAGTGAGAGTAATAAAAGCAAATCTTTCTCATTAAGCCCCGCCCCCAATTATCACGAACGTCTGAAATCACAGCGGATCCTCGTTGACTGCCGGCTTAAACCTTCCTTTCTACAAGACTTTATTCTACACACACACACACACACACACACACACACACACACACACACACACACACACACACACACACGTAAGGGCTCGTACCATGACGGTGAGCGTGTGTTGGCGCATGGCCTCGTGGTCCAGGGGTTCGGCCGTGTACAGCGCCCCGGTTCCAGGGTCCAGGCGGAACTTGCGCAGGCTGAAGGGGTCGGTGCTGCTCAGCAAAGTGTACGTCAGCTTGTTCTTCTCGTCCTGATCGCTGGCGCTCAGGCGGAGCACCTCGGTGTTGGGCGTGGCGTCTTCCCTGACGCTCACCTCGTAGCGAGGCTGAGAAAACTGCGGCCGGTGGTTGTTGGTGTCGATCACTTTGATGAGGACCTGGTGTGAGGAAGACGAAGGAGAAGAGAAGTTAAGTGGGAGTAGTTTTACAACACGCCAGCAGGTGGCAGCACGAGCGTGCACGCAGAGTCACGAGGTGCACTCACCTCCAAAATCCAATTTTGTCAAAAAAAAATATACAAAAAAAAAATATACATATAAAAATTCATTTATATGATAGGGGCACGGTGGTGTAGCGGTTAGCACGTTCGCCTCACACTGCCAGGATCGGGGTTCGAGTCCCGTCTCGGCCATGTGTGTGTGGAGTTTGTGCATGTTCTCCCC
>JACRUU010000028.1:3044470-3056970 GCA_030449085.1 Kryptopterus vitreolus | reverse complement strand
ATATTAGGAGTATAAACGAACGTAAAACATGTTTGAAGGACGTGAACATTTTTTTTTAATGGGAATTAAATGGAATTTTGATGAATTCCGAAGTCGGGAATGCTGCAGAGGGTTAACACAAATCCAGAATACAAATATCAATATACAAATAAAAACATTCCATAAATTCCATACATTTATGGAATTTTGCAGGATGACGGATAGATGGATCAGATGGATACATGGGAAATTTGAAGGCAATCGGGGAACGCATGGTAACGTTCCGGGTGGGACCATCCAGGTGAATGAATGGAGGAATGCTTGATCATTCGGAATAATCAGGAAACCCGGGAATGTTGGCGTTGAATATTCGACAATAGCCTTAATTCCCAGTTTTTTTAGGAAGCAGTGTCGGGTCAGCCGTAATACAGCGTCCTTGGAAGGCTAAGGGCCGTGCTCAAGGGCCCCAAAAGTGGCACCTTGGAAATACTAGTGCTCAACATTCCCGACCAGATCCGGTCCATGCTGTCGTCTGTGCTAATCAGGGAGTCGGACGTGAAGCCCGAGGGCTCGGAGGACACGGTCTTTACTCGGCACGCCGTGCGTTTGTGTGTGTGTGATGACTGTAACTGATTCGGAGCGAAGGCTCGGAGTCTCCAACAATGGCGCTCGGATTCGCACGGTGGCACCGAGGAGACGCAGCGCCACGCCAGACTGCACCGATGCGGCTCCGAGCTTCTGCACAGCCAAGGAGCCGAAACAGAGCGCTTTTCATCTTCCCCAGGTCCTCGCAAAGAAAGAGGAAGCGGGATAAAAGAACGATATACAGATGGCGCGGTGAAGAAAAAGAGAGCGCGAGAGATTATTGGAGCAGAGAGCCAGACGTCCTCCTCACATGCTTAAAGAATGAGACAACGGAAGATTCCAGAAACCACCGCCAAGAAAAAAAAAAAGGGGGGGGGGGGACCTCAGACCTTCGGTTACAGAAGGTTGGAAGGAAAACATTTGGAGAACATCTGGAGAACTTTGGGAATACCATGTAGTGATAAGAGAACCCAAAAGGAACTTGTTTTAGGAGAACGTTTAGGACCACCGTGGATCCGCGAAGCACGCCGTGGGGCATGTTTTTACTGGAGAAAATGAAAAGAACGTTGAGGGAATGTTCGGAGGACGTGAAGAACAACAACAGGAGGAATCGTTTACCTTTTAGGAAGGTTTCGGAAGCATCTGGCGAAGAAAGCCAGGAGAAACGTTTGGAATACAAAAGTAGCGATTGTTTAAGGAAGAAAAAAAAACACTGGAGGGAGAAAATCTGAAACATATCAAGACCATTTGATCCCTCGTCTGAGGAACGACTCTTGGGGAACATTTTGGGAATTGCGTTTTTTTTTTTTTTAGGAATTTTGGGCAGTAGGAGAACGTATAAATGCAAACATAGACGTACGTTTAGTCGGAAAAGAATCGCAATCCCGATTCCTACATATATACGGTCTCATGACAATACACCCCGCTACAATACGCCGTAACCCGACACCTCTCCAAAAAAGTAGTCACATCGACGCCGAGCAACGAGGTCTGCGATTGGTCGTTACGTATTCCTCCGTAATTCCTCCGTACCGCCGTTTTTAAAGTGACGAAACAAAGCACGGACGCGGACCAATCAGCCGAAAGGATCATGTCATTGCAGGACATTGACGCTATAGCAGAAACCCCATTCTCAAACAGCGCACCAGCGCCAACTAGTGTTGGATATTCACATCGTGCTAACAAAATAACAAAATACACAATAACAAATAACTAACAAAATAGGGGCACGGTGGTTTACTGGTTAGCACGTTCGTCTCACACCGCCAGGGTCCGGGTTCGATTCCCGTCTCGGCCATGTGTGTGTGGAGTTTGTGCATGTTCTCCCCGTGTCTCAGGGGGTTTTTCTCCAGGTTCTCCGGTTTCCTCCCCCGGTCCAAAAACATGCACGGTAGGTTGATTGGCACCTTGGAAAATTGTCCCTAGTGTGTGTGTGTGTGTGTGTGTGTGTGTGTGTGATGAGTTGGCATTCCATCCAGGGTGTATCCTGCATTAATACCCATAGACGCCTGAGATAAACACAGACTCCCCGTGACCCGAGGGAAGATCGGATAAAGCGCTAGAAGATGAATGAATGAATAACAAAATACACAATAACAAAATAGCATTATGAGGTCCACTTCATGGTCGTGCTGGATCTGCTCTGGACCATGCTTATACGATCGGAGGGAATTTTGTGGGAGAAGGACCAGATACGGCTTGGAAAGGAATGGTAAAGAACATGTGAGGAACTTGTTGAGAGGAATAATTTGGAGAACATTTGCTCGCAGGAAGGCCGGATGAAGAAGAACATGAAGGTTTGTGTGAACAGAAGGAACAATTGGGCAATGTCAGGAGAACATTTGGAAAGCATATTCCACTCCGCTGAAGCTAGTCTAATCCTGGCGTCAGGCCCAATCCGTGTGGCTATGTGAGGAATTTCTGTGCTCTGGAATCACCTGACCACTGTCTGCTTCCTCACACACACACACACACACACACACACACACACACACACACACACACAGATTTTGAAGAATCCAGTCTGGCTTTCGGCTTCGTTAAACTTTCACAACACAGCTCCAACACAAACACACACATACATACACACACACACATACACAGACACACACACACACACACACACACACACGGCCTCTCCCTCTGCGTAAACACTCTCTGCGTTCTCGCACCTGTGTGCTGACGGTGTTTGTTCCGTCCGTAGCCTCGAGCGTCAGGTTGTAGTTGGATTTCTGCTCCGCGTCCAGCGGCCGCGCCACCATCAGCGTCCCGCTCGCTTTGCCCACGTCGAAGCGGCTGTCCGAGTTCCCACCTGCACGCAAAAACCACAATCAGACAAAAACCCCTGCCAGATCCTTCAAACCTCAAACTATTCATACAGTCCTGACATTTATAACAGCTTTATTATCATTATCCTCTGGTAGGCGTGAATAGTGGATTGTGATTGGGAATAGAAAGAGGATCGGGCTGGTCTGGTGGATTGTGACCAATTGACTGGCTACACTAGTGGGCCCTTGAAAGGGGTATAACCCTCAAGATCAGTTGAATCGGTGGATAAGGGCGGTCATGCAATGGAGTGAATAGTGGATTGTGACTGGCTGAAATGTGTGAATAGTGGATTGTGATTGGATGGAAGCAGTTCAGGTTTAAATAGTGGATTGTGACTGGCTGGAAGGAATTCAAGTGTGAACAGTGGCTTGTGATTGGCTGAAGAGGATTCTGGAATAGTGGATTGTGATGGCTGGAAGGTTCAGGGTGGATTGTGAATAGTGTGTGGATTGTGATTGGGCTAGAAAGAGGTCGGGTGTGAATAGTGGATTGTGACTGGCTGAAAAGTGTGAATAGTGGATTGTGATTGGCTGGAAGGAATTCAGGTGTGAATAGTGGATTGTGATTGGCTGGAAGGGATTCATGAGTGAATAGTGGATTGTGATTGGCTGGAAGGAGTTCAGGTGTGAATAGTGGATTGTGATTGGTGAGGAGGCAGGTGTGGATTGTGATTGGCTGGAAGGAGTTCAGGTGTGAATAGTGGATTGTGATTGGTGTGATAGTGGAATAGCGGATTGTTTGATTGGCTGGAAGGAATTCAGGTGTGAATAGTGGATTGTGATTGGGCTAGAAGGAGTTCAGGTGTGAAAAGTGGACTGTGATTGGGCTAGAAGGAGTTCAGGAGTGAATAGTGGATTGTGTTAGGCTGGAAAGAATTCAGGAGTGAATAGTGGACTGTGATTGGCTGGAAGGAGTTCAGGTGTGAATGCTGATTGGCTATAAGGAGTTTAAGTTTGAATAGTGGCTTGTGATTGGCTGGAAGTTTAGGGAGTTGAACAAACAAGTCGTTTACATCTAAATACTCTCAGCACGTCACCTTGAGCTGCACCTAGCATCTGATTGGCTGTAATATAAATCATCAGAATGTGACGTTTCTCCCTACAGTTAATCACGTTCGATCTTGCGCTCCCTACAGCCAATCACATTTCTTCTCTGCCCTAGAGACATCCGTCAAACCCTGGCACTGATAAAATCCGCCGTCATGTAATTAAACGTTCAAAGAGCAGCGGTAATTAGAAAAACTCCATTTGGAGGATTTGCCTTCTGAAGATCGCTGATAGCAAAAGCGTTTGGAAAATGACAAGAGGAACGCCATGAAGGACGCTGCCACGGGGGACGCGTTCCCCCCGGACCCTGAATAAACCCGGAGATTTCTAACAGGAATTTCTCTCATCACATCAGCTTTATCCAGAACAATGACGATGACGACGAGGAATGAGATGTATCAGAAAAAAACAACAAAAAAAACCCCACCAAAATATATAACAATATAATTCGACATCACAATGCGACATCATGGAGATGTAGTCGTGGACACTTTGCAATGAAAACGCTATTTATATTGTCATATTAGCCTAGCGGAATTAGCATATTTCTTTTAGCATAACCAAATGATACTGGATTCGCGATAATCCCCAAATTAGCCTAGCTATTTTGTTTTTAGCTAGCTACCCTACTGCTACAAGTACAATGGACGAAAAAAGGACTTTACACAATAGATATCAATAAGGCAAGGCATCGCTAGCACTAGCGTCTTTCCTTTTTAGATGAAGCATTAGCTGAAGAACATCGGCTAATCTGCTAATATTCGTCGATCATACGGTGTTAGCGACGTCTTCGATCTTCAAACGTCTTTCTCAGTAATTGAAGGAATAAAACTTGTTTAGTTTTTTTTTTTTAATTTATTTTCGATATTCTCATTCACAATTCAGAGAAGAACTCCAGGAGGGTAAGTGGCTAATGCTAAGTGGCAGGAGGCTAAGTGGCTAATGCTAAGTGGCAGGAGGCTAAGTGGCTAACGCTAACACTTTTTTTTCTCTATGCCTGGCCGGGAGATTCGTACTACATTTTTAGGCTCCCAATTTCCAAGATTAAATATAAATATAAATAAATAAACAAACCGCTAAAAAAAAGTATAAAATACACGGACGTGTTATTTTACGCGTTAACGGATCGACGTCGGGCCCAAAACCTGGCATCCAAAATTTCCTCGAACTTCTATTTCCTCAGGTTTTCATATTTTTTATTATTATCCATTTATAGCTACATTTTATTTATAGCTCGCATTTTCATTGCATTCCACTCGGAGACACACCAGACACCGAGGCGATAATTTCCGACGGAGATCCGCGGAAAGGATACCTTCTGCTGTGCAGTTCAGGTCGCACGCGGCTTGTACGACGTGAAACGCCTCACAGGGCTCTGCGTTTTCTTCCAAGCAGGAGAGAAAGAAGAAGAAGAAGATAGACGAGGAGCATAAAAAAGACAGAAAGCAACAGATTGTCAGTTGGTTAGAAAAGGCGAAGGAAAGGAAGGAAACCAAGGAGGTCAGTAGGGTTTTAGGTTCTGCTCAGATTGGGAAAAAGGCATCAAGTTGGGAGTAGTGGATCCAGCTCGGTGATACCTGTGATATCGAACCAGATGGGCGTGTCCACTTTCTCCATGGTGATAACCCCGAACATGTGGGAGACCGGGTCGCTTTCCATAACGCTGAAGGAAAACACGCTTTCGTCGAAGGCCAGTGGCGTGGAACTCGGCTCCGGTTTCGGGATCCACTCGATGTGCAAACGGCAAGTCGCGGACTTTTGGGGGCGACCGTTATCCACCGCCTTGATCTGGAATAGCAGGGGCAACGAATTACGACAAGTCTACACCAATTATTATCGCTATGTATGATTATTTACACATGAATACACACAAACACAAATATTTACACCCGTAAAACACCTCTTTGTATTTAATTACTCTTAATTGGGTCTAATTTATGCGATGTTATCAAAATGTTAATAATGCCATTAAAGCACAAACCATTTTTACGTGTTGTGCGAATTTTGTGTACCGAATTTTGTGCCCTTTTATTTTGTATCCTGGACAAAACTATTGTTTAAACCTGGTTGGCACAAGAACATCTGGGAATCAACCTGGCACCAGAACATCTGGGGGTCAATCTGGCACAAGAACATCTGGGGGTCAAGGGATTGTGCCATGTTGACCCTCTTGATGCCATCACCATAGCAAAAGAACATCCGAGGGTCAACCTGGCACAAGAGCATCTGAAGGTCAAGGGATTGTGCCATGTTGACCCTCTTCATGCCATCACCATAGCAAAAGAACATCCGAGGGTCAACCTGGCACAAGAACATCTGGGGGTCAAGGGATTGTGCCATGTTGACCATCTTGATGCCATCACCATAGCAAAAGAACATCCGAGGGTCAACCTGGCACAAGAGCATCTGAAAGTCAAGGGATTGTGCCATGTTGACCCTCTTCATGCCATCACCATAGCAAAAGAACATCCGAGGGTCAACCTGGCACAAGAACATCTGGGGGTCAAGGGATTGTGCCATGTTGACCCTCTTGATGCCATCACCATAGCAAAAGAACATCCGAGGGTCAACATGGCACAAGAGCATCTGAAGGTCAAGAAATTGTGCCATGTTGACCCTCTTGATGCCATCACCATAGCAAAAGAACATCAGGGGGTCAACCTGGCACAAGAGCATCTGAAGGTCAAGAGATTGTGCCATGTTGATCCCCTTGATGCCATCACCATAGCAAAAGAACATCAGGGGGTCAACCTGGCACAAGAGCATCTGAAGGTCAAGAGATTGTGCCATGTTGATCCCCTTGATGCCATCACCATAGCAAAAGAACATCAGGGGGTCAACCTGGCACAAGAACATCTGGGGGTCAAGGGATTGCACCAGACTGGCCACCTTGATTCCATCACCATGGAAAAAGAACATCTGGGGGTCAACCTGGCACAACAACATTTGGCGGAGGTCAAGGGATGCTCTTGATTGCTCTCGTGCCATGTTGATACCATCAACTATCATTAGCCCAACTGCACCAATGTGTAAACTCGGCAGGTCTTACCGTGAGGATGTCGTAATCCTCAGCCGAGGAGCTCTTCTTCGACGACACGAGCCCCGTCTTGGGCTCGATAAAAAACTTCCCCTGCTCGTCTCCGCTCTCGATGCTGTAGGAGATCTCAGCGTTGGGGCCGTGGTCGCGGTCGGAAGCGATGACCCGATACACCGGATCTCGCCGCATGGAACGCTCCTTCTCCGCCTTCTCCCGCTCGGGCAGCTTGATCTTGTAGACCTTTTCCATGAAGACGGGATAGTTGTCGTTCTCGTCCAACACCTGCACGATTACACGGACGGTGGTGGAGCGAGCCGGGACGCCCTGATCGGTCACCGTGATCTGTCGAGGGGGAAAGGAACGGAAACACTTTTACAGGAAAGCCGTCGGGTAGGGTGCAAACCAATGGTGCCTTCATGGTTAGAGACCATCTCTGTCTTATCGACGGTGCAGTACACGCAGAACGGTATCTCCAAGGCCCAGGTGATATCTATCAATCTAGCTATCTACCGCTTTTGCATGTGATCCTGAAGTCTAGTTCCCCGATTGGCTCCTGCGGAAATAAAACCGCTATACGGCAAGGTATAAAGGGCGGGGCGTATATCGGCCAATGGACCAATGGACGAGGACCAAGAAGGAGGCATATGGATAGGTGGTTATGGTGTTGGCCTCTGGACCGGAAGATCACGGGTTCAAACCCCACCACCACCAAGTTGCCACTAGTGGGAGCCCCTGAGCAAGGTCCTTAACCCCCAATTGCTCAGTTGTAAGTCGCCCTGTATAAAGGCGTCTGCCAAATGCCGTAAATGTAAATATGGATGTGATGAGGAAGGTGGTATGAAGATAATCATACAAGTTTGGTCCCGTGATCGCCTTATCGTCACTGCATTTCACGGTCAGCTCAATGCCCAATACAGCACCCGGTAATTGGACCGGTCCTCGAGTCCCTGTCCAAAGAGCAATTCTCGATAATAGACTCCCGACTTCCAGACCTTAATGTGTAATTCTGCCAAAATACGTTTTTTTTTCCCCCCACTTGTACGTTTGATCCGTTTCATGTCAGATAAAACCCCAAAACCCAGAAGACATCTGGTGTCAAATTGGACATTTCCAATTAGAGAGGAAACACGATCAGGGGGAGGCGCAAATTGAGAAAGTGAGCGACGGGACAATAATAGAGTGTCTGCACGATGCTGTCTCGAGAGGATCGGACGATTGAAAAACGTTTGTTAAACGTCCGCGGTCAGAATCGACATCGACACACACACACACACACACACACACACACACACACACACACACACACACACACACACACACACACACACATTCTCAGTTTCTCTTGACGAGGCGTTCGCTAATTCCCCCTGCTGCCAAAATGGAAGCGACGCCCCTGGTGATTAGCTGTCAGATATTTTACCCAGACACGCAGCTAAGTGAGACCTCGAGGTAGGTGAGATGAAAAAGCTGTTATGCACTTCAGAGCGACGGCTCCCTCGCCACTGCCTCGTCCCGTCAGGGTACCGTCGCGTAAAAAAACAACGTTTTCCGAAAAGAAAAAAAAAACATGATGCAAACTAATTGGTTTGGCTGATCAATGTGTTCTTTAAAAAAATAAACAGATGGTTGTGAGACACTTGGGGGGGGGGGGGGGGGGGGGGGGGGGGGGGGGGGTGGGGGGGGGGGGGGGGAGGGGGGGGGGGGGGGGGGGGGGGGGGGGGGGGGGGGGGGGGGGGGGGGGGGGGGGGGGGGGGGGGGGGGGGGGGGGGGGGGGGGGGGGGGGGGGGGGGGGGGGGGGGGGGGGGGGGGGGGGGGGGGGGGGGGGGGGGTGGGGGGGGGGGGGGGGGGGGGGGGGGGGGGGGGGGGGGGGGGGGGGGGGGGGGGGGGGGGGGGTTTGATCGCTCGTTTAATCATCAACAAGACGTTCCTCGACAACACACGACATCAAAGGTGAAGCATCTCGATCGGATAAAATAAATAAATAAATAAATAAATGCAAAAGGTTTTTAATTTTCCTTCTCGATCGATTTGGGATTATAATTGATCAGAGGTGAAAATGGCTTGTGTTTTATTGATTGCCGCTCTGTGTGTGTGTGTGTGTGTTTGTGTGTGTAATTCCGAAATAATTTGTCATGTAAGATGCGAGAAGTTCCGGGAAGCAGATGCGAGCGCCGTAAGGAGGGTAGGGTGTGTGTGTGTGTGGTGTGTGTGTGTGTGTGTGTTGGGTAGGGGCGGGTCGGTCTTTATAAAGAAGGCGGAGCAAACCAAATTGAAAGGTGGTGGTGGGAGCTCAGTGGTTCAACCATTGGCTGCCTCTAGGGGGCCCCTGAGCAAGGCCCTTAACCCTGGATAGCGGCATCTGGGCAAATGCTGTAAATCCAACGCCGATGATGGGAATTTAGACAATTAACATAATGAACACACACACACACACACACACACACACACACACAACACACACACATAAACGTGTGTATAAATATAAAATATAGGGAGAACCACACGTAGCTGGAAAAGCCAGGTGTCCAAATACTTTTGCTCTGAATACAGATGTAATTAACGTAATTACATTGTTAATCATTAATTAATTCATTAATTAAAAAGCCTTGTGAATTTTTGTTATGAAAACCACCATTTGGTCTGACAGAACTGGACACACACACACACACACACACACACACACACACACACACACACACACACACACACACACACTGCTAATATAGAGTCTCAGACGGAGAATGAGCCCCTGGAGCTGGAAAAAATGTTGGAATGGAAGTTCAAACACGGCCATGTTGGCCCGTGTGTGTGTGTGTGTGTGTGTGTGTGTGTGTGTGTGTGTGTGTGTGTGTGTGTGTGTGTGTGTGTGTGAGAGAGCAGCTCCACCATCAGGCACTAATGTCACACACACCATTTGGCTCGGAAGGAGATTGACGCTGCAAACCCGGCGTCCCCGTCCAACGCCGTGTGTTTTCCAAGCTGCGAACATCGTTCCTCTATCTGGTTACTTCCAATCATATTCGTGTGTGTGTGTGTGTGTGTGTGTGTGTGTGTGTGTGTGTGTGTGTGTGTGTGTTGACTGGCTCGGCATTTTATGGAAAAACCAAAGCTCCAGATCCGTAATTAGAGCGAGACAGAACATCAATTATATCAAAACACATTTCAGAACACAGACTCTCTCCAATTAGTCCCACAGCGGAGGAGGACGAGGGCGGAAACATGGACCAACTGATTATTACCCTGATGTGTGTGTGTGTGTGTGTGTGTGTGTGTGTGTGTGTGTGAGACACGGCCGTGTAGGAGACACAACATCCCGATATCAGTGCCGGATCTGACCCAGAAACTACAGCACTTAGAGAGAGAGAGAGAGAGAGAGGGGGAGGAAGGGAGAGATACAACAACACATCTGATATAAAGCCTGGAATGTTGTTGAAACCTGCGAATCCGAGCAGGAATGTCGGAATTCCCGTCCACTTTTCTTCTTTCCTCCACAGAACCTCAACCAATGAGTCGGAGCAAAGAGGAACGCCAAATCCAGAGAATAGAGACTAGAATGAGTCATGATTATGTCTAATGAGGTCAGAGAGAGTCATACATAGGGAGTCAGTGAGAGTCAGACAGTCAGAAAGACACACATACACACACACACACACACACACACATACAGTCTCAGAAAGTTAGAGAGGAGTCATTTAGAGAGTCTGATAAAAGAATCATATAGAGAGTCAGATATAGTGAGAGTCAGAGTCAGATAGTCAGAAAGACACACACACACACAGACTCAGAAAGAGTTAGAGAGGAGTCATTTAGAGAGTCTGATAAAAGAATCATATAGAGAGTCAGATATAGTAAGAGTCAGAGTCAGAAAGACACACACACACACACAGACTCAGAAAGAGTTAGAGAGAGAGTCATTTGGAGAGAGTCTGATAAAGAATCATATAGAGAGTCAGATATAGTGAGAGTCAGAGTCAGATAGTCAGAAAGACACACACACACACACACACACACACATATAGACTCAGAAAGAGTTAGAGAGGAGTCATTTAGAGAGAGTCTGATAAAAGAATCATATAGAGAGTCAGATATAGTGAGAGTCAGAGTCAGATAGTCAGAAAGACACACACACACATACAGTCTCAGAAAGAGTTAAAGAGAGTCATTTAGAGAGAGTCTGATAAAAGGATCATATAGAGTCAGATATAGTAAGAGTCAGAGTCAGATAGTCAGAAAGACACACACAGTCTCAGAAAGAGTTAGAGAGAGAGTCAGATACAGTGAGAAAGAGACATTAAGAGAGAGACTCAGATAGAGTCATACATAGGGAGTCAGATAGTGAGAGTCAGAAAGACACACATACACACACAAAGGATCTCAGAAAGAGTCACATAGAGAGAGTCAGATAAAGAGTCATACATAGGGAGTCAGATAGTGAGAGTCAGAGTCAGATAGTCAGAAAGACACACACACACACACACAGTCTCAGAAAGAGTTAGAGAGAGGAGTCATTTAGAGAGAGTCTGATAAAAGAATCATATAGAAAGTCAGATATAGTGAGAGTCAGAGTCAGATAGTCAGAAAGACACACACAGTCTCAGAAAAAGTCATAGAGAGAGTCAGATATAGTGAGAAAGAGACATTAAGAGAGAGACTCAGATAGAGTCATACATAGGGAGTCAGATAGTGAGAGTCAGAAAGACACACATACACACACACAAAGAATCTCAGAAAGAGTCACATAGAGAGAGTCAGATAAAGAGTCATATAGAGAGAGTCAGATGTAGTGAGAAAGAGACAGTAAGAGAGAGAGAGAGAGAGTCAGATAGAGTCATATAAAGAGTCACATGCAGTCATATAGAAAGAGTCAGATTTAGGCGGGAACAGAGTCAGTAAGTCTTATAAAGATCGTAAGTTAGAGTCATAGTAAGTTAGTTAGATAAAGAGGAAGAGTCAGATCAAGTCATACAGAGACAGTCAGATAGTCATCTATATCTATCTATCTATCTATCTATCTATCTATCCATCCATATACATATACATATATATATATATATATATATATATATATATATAAATAGTTTGGACAAAGAGAGTCAAATAGAGTCATATAGAGAGAATCAGAGAGTCATATATATTCAGATTGAGTCCTATAGAGTCAAAAAGAGAGAGGGAGAGTCAGAGTCAAAGTTGTGGCACACTTACATTATATAATAAATAACAAAAAGATAAAAAGGGAAAGATTTAAAATAGAGAAAAACACAAAACAACAAACACACAACACACACACACACACACACACACACACACACACACACACACACACACACACACACGAAACGACCTAAATGACCTTCAGTGGGGGGGGGGCATCAATAAAAGACTTCCTGGTGTCTAACCGTAAACCAAACACTGAATACAATCAAACCGACCACCAGAGGAGAGAGAGGGAGAGGAGAGGGAGAGAAAGAGAGGGGGGGTAGAGAGAGAGAGGGATAGAGAGAGGGGAGAGAGGGGGAGAGAGACAG
>JACRUU010000028.1:3034470-3039470 GCA_030449085.1 Kryptopterus vitreolus | reverse complement strand
CAAACCCTCTCACCATCCCATCCTTACCCTCAAACATCTCACCATCCCATCCTCACCCTCACCCCTCTCATCATCTCACCCTCAAACCATCTCACCATCACATGCTCACCCTCAAACATCTCACCATCTCATCCGCATCCTCAAACCCTCTCACCATCCCATCCTCACCCTCAAACCCTCTCACCATCACCCCACCCTCTCCTCACCCTCAAACCCTCTCACCATCAAACATCACCATCCGCTTACCCTCAAACCATCTCACCATCCCATCCTCACCCTCAACCCTCTCACCATCCTCACCCTTAACTTCCACACACAAAACGCTTCACGTCCATCACATTTTTATAATTTGTTTTCATAATCACACGTTATCTTGAGGGGAAAAAAACAATGAATCGTATCTAAAACGTTGTTGATTAGTAAAAGACATTTTGGGTGTCTGAGTTAAAAAACTACAGGATTATAAAAGTAAATTCAAGACATAAACTTTTTCATAAATTTCCCACATGAATTCGCGACTGTACAATTAACGCCAGGCGTTCAGCGGAAGTTGGAATTTCGGTGTTTCGGGAAAGTTCGGTGTTTAACCCACTGCGAATTACAGGAAGGGAAGAATTCACGAGATCGCTAATCTATTTCTCGCGGTTACACACACACACACACACACACACACACACACACACACACACACACACACAGTTGTTTTATTAACCCATATATGTGCTTCTCTCCTCCATACAGTTAATGTTCAACGACTTCCTTTTTTTCCAGGCTCTCTGTTCATTTCCCTGGAGAAGGGCCAAGTTAAAGAGAGAGAGAGAAGGAAAGAGAGAGAGAGAGAAGGAAAGAGTGGCACGTCCCCTTATTTGGCATGAGTGGATGAGAACGCTTCAGACCACACACAAACCCGGCGCTAACTTTAGCGTTACCGTTTAGCAGCACGCCATTCGCGGAGAGCAAGGCTAAGTTACATTTCATTGGCTAATCACGCTCACTAATAAAATTCTTATACGTTTTAATTCTTATTATTCATTCATTCATTCATTCATCTTCTAGCACTTTATCCGATCTTCCCTCGGGTCACGGGGAGTCTGTGCCTATCTCAGGCGTCTATGGGCATTAATGCAGGATACACCCTGGATGGAATGCCAACCCATCACACACACACACACACACACACACACACACACATTCATACACTAGGGACAATTTTCCAAGGTGCCAATCAACCTGCATGTTTTTGGACCGGCGGGAGGAAACCGGAGAACCCGGAGAAAAACCCCCTGAGACACGGGGAGAACATGCACAAACTCCACACACACATGGCCGAGACGGGAATCGAACCCGGACCCTGGCGGTGTGAGGCGAACGTGATAACCACTAAACCACCGTGCCCCCTTCTTATTATATATAAACGTATTCTATGTATTATTATTAAGTGTTATAAGTATTATATAAGCCTCGTTTGCTAGAAGCACCAACCCCCCCCCCCCAAGCATAAAACAACCATAAGCCCCGCCCCTTTTGACCCATTGGTCTATCAAACTGTCCATATAAAATCTTGATGATATCTCCTCAGGCAGGGTCAGCGTGCGAGCTCTGCTCTTCACATCACTTCACTAAAAGCCCATGAAACCCCGCCATGCACTAACGACGCGGGCTATAATTACCCACAACGCACTGGTCTGATTTGAGACAAAGCCCTAGTGGACGCAGATGTTGTTTATGTCTTCATGAACGCTGGAATAATGATAATGGAGCGATCGCACTCTGGAGCGCGATTTGGGACAGACCCACACTGACAATAGTGACAAATTGAGTAGCCTATATAGTGATTAAGTGCAGTTTGGGACGTGTCCATATTATTTATAGTTTACGGGACCAAATCTTATTGTATAGGACTTATACATAGTTATATAGAGTGATTGCGATTTGGGACATGGCCTGAGTAGTAGTAGTAGTAGTAGTAGTAGTAGTAGTTGTTTACACTGGGGTTCGTCTATCGTGGGTTTTGTGTGGCTTTTGTGAAGTCGCGCACATAGAAACCGACTCCCACGGAACTGACGCGAGATCAGATCGTGCCAGACGACTGGGAGGAGGAGTGGTGGAGAACATTCTGTCTCTCTCTCTCTCTCTGTCTCGTAAAAACACACCACAACCCATCATTTAGGAACGCACGCAAATGAGATATTCGCTGCAGCTAATCATTATCGGACGAGCTAAATTAAAGGCTACTGCGCCCGAAATGCTAACGTTGCTAATATAAATAAAGGTAATTAGACTAACCAATAGGCCGGAATGCACTGTGAAAAAGGGACACACACGCAGTTCAATGTTTGTTTTTCGTTTGGCTCGTTCCACGTCCGGGTACACTCGAACTATTGCGTATGAATACAGCAGGGATCGCGACGCCGTTGGCGTTCGGTTATGCGTGACTGTTGGCGACTCACCGGTCTTGTCGTCGATGCTGAAGAAGCCCTGCGGGTTCCCGCTGCTGATCTTGTAGCTGAGTTTGTCGTCGGAGCGAGTGTCGGGGTCGAAAGCGTCGATCTTGATGACCGAGACGTCTTTGGGGGAGTTCTCCATGACGGACGGGTAGTACACGGGCTCGGAGGTGTGCGGCGCATTGTCGTTCACGTCCTGCACCTCGATGTAGACTTCTACAAAGGAGGACAGAGGGACCACGCCGCCGTCCACCGCGTACACCGTCAACCAGTAGTGCGGCACCGACTCGCGGTCCAGCAGCTCCAGAGTGCGGATCACACCTGGGGAAAAGATGAGTTATGGGTTAACACTTCATTCTTTATTTAGATATTTATTTTCTCTTTTAGCGGTTATAAAACTCATAATCCAAGGCTGAAGTGTTAGTGGAACATTCGCACCTGAACTTCCAGCCAATCACGATCCAGCATTCACACCTAGATGTCCAGTCAATCACGATCCAGCATTCACACCTGAACTTCCAGCCAATCACGATTCAACATTCACGCTTGAAATTTCAGCCAATCACAATCCAGCATTCACACCTGAACTTCCAGCCAATCACGATTCAACATTCACACCTGTACTTCCAGCCAATCACGATCCAACATTCACACCTGTACTTCCAGCCAATCACGATCCAACATTCACACCTGAACTTCCAGCCAATCACAATCGAGCATTCACACCTGAACTTCCAGCCAATCGCGATCCATCATTCACACCTGTACTTCCAGCCAATCACAATCGAGCATTCACACCTGAACTTCCAGCCAATCACGATCCATCATTCACGCTTGAAATTTCAGCCAATCACAATCCAGCATTCACACCTGTACTTCCAGCCAATCACGATCCAGCATTCACACCTGAACTTCCAGCCAATCACGATCCATCGTTCACGCTTGAAATTTCAGCCAATCAGAGTCCACTATTCACACTGCCCCAGGTGTAACTGTACATTTATTCACATTTATACAAACAATAAACAGTGACATTTATATGAGCGGAATGTGACACGTTATGACGTCATAAAATACGTTTTGTTTCATATTTATAAAAATTCATTAATCATTAATCCAATCGCACGGCCGAGAAGGAAGCGCTGGAAACGCAGCTGCCATGTTGTTAAAGTGGGATCTTCACTGTGACATCAGGGAGAGTAAACATGCCTCAGAGCAGACCTTCACCAGGAGCACCAGATCTTTAACACAAACATCAGCGGCTTCTCACTGACCCCGTAAACATCACATTCAAACCAAAAGCTCGTCCAGGCGTCACCTTAGATTCACCTTTACAACGTATAGATCCCCAAACCAATCACTACAAGATCTTACACCTGTTTACAGGACTTCATGCTCCATCCATCCATCCATCCATCCATCCATCTGACAGTCATTGAATCTCATGAGATCATCATCAGAACCTGCATGAGCACAAAATCCAGCAGAACATCTCCCCAGTCGAGAGGAGAACCACAAAGCAAACTTCTATTCCAACATTGAATGGGAAATAAAGGTTCTCAGATCATTAGGATGGTGAGATAAATCCGTTTTCTGCAGGAAAACCCTCCTCCACAAAAACAAAAAAAACAAAAAGAAGGAGGGATCGCGACTCAGACGTGGTGTAAGGGGTTAAAGATTCACCGGAGCTGCCGGAGGCCATTTGGCTCTCAGCTGTGTCAACAAGGCACCTATTCACAGCAATCCAGGAACCCAGAGGGGCGGAAAGAGAGAGAGAGAGAGAGGGAGAGAGAGAGAGAAAAGGGAGTGAGAGAGAGATAGAGATAAAGGGAGATTGAGAGAGATATATATATATAGAGAGAGAGAGAGAGAGAGAAAAGAAAGATAGAGAGAGGGGGAGAGAGATATATAGAGAGATGGAGGGATGAGAGAGAAAAGAGAGATAGAGAGAGGAGAAAGTTGGATAGAGAGAGAGAATGAGAGAGAGAGAGAGGGAGAGAGAGATAGAGAATAGAGAGTAGAGAGGGAGAGAAAAGGGAGAGAGAGAGAGAGAGAGAGAAAAGGGAGGGAAATAAAAGGGAGAGAGAGAGAGAGAGAGAGAGAGAGAGAGAGAAAAGGGAGTGAGAGAGTGAGAGATAGAGGAAGAGAGATATATATAGACAGAGAGAGATAGAGAGAGAGAGGGAGAGAAAAGGGAGAGAGAGAGAGAGAGAGAAAAGGGAGTGAGAGAGAGATAGAGATAAAGGGAGATTGAGAGATATATATATATATATAGAGAGAGAGAGAGAGAGAGAGAGAGAGAGAGAGAGAGAGAGAGAAAGGGGGGAAGCTGAGATATCGAGAGGGGGGGTGAGAGAGATGTTATAGAAGAGAGGGGAGTGAGATGAAGAGAGGAAAGAGAGTCTATAGACAGAGAGGAGAGAGAGAGAGGGAGAGAGGAGAGAGAGAGAGAGAGAGAGAAAAGGGAGTGAGAGAGTGAGAGATAGAGGAAGAGAGATATATATAGACGAGATAGAGAGAGAGAGAGAGAGCAGAGAGAGAGAGAGGGAGAGAGAG
>JACRUU010000028.1:3011970-3024470 GCA_030449085.1 Kryptopterus vitreolus | reverse complement strand
TGTTTCTTCCGCCCCGACTTTAGCCGGTTACTTCCAGTCGAGAGGTCCTATTGGGACTTGCCCAGACAGACCTCATTGTCCAAGTCCAGCTAATGTTATTGCAAAGGCGGTGGAATGGCCTGCTAACGAGAGCCAGACTTGTATCGACGCCACTATTTAAGGGCTCGAATCCAATCCCCGTCCTCCGATAACACCCGCTCGCTATCACAACATTCTTACGAAGCGTGAAATAGCCGGCGGGTGACGATCTCCTCCACTGTCACCGCTTGGGTTCTACAGTGTTGTAAAGGTGATTTTCAAAGGGGCTGACATTTTGAAAGAAGCCCCCCCCCCCCTCCCTTTCCTACCACTCGCTCTATCTTTTCTATTTATACGCCGACACTGCTCGGAGTATTTCTGCGAGGAAGGGATCAAAGGCGTTTTTTACATTGTGGCAGGGGTGGAAGGGTGGCTTGCCAATAAAACGGTGTGGGGGGGGGGGGGTTTAAGGAACGTCGCTTGGTTCAAAAGCCAGATGTGGGACTGTTGACTCTGGTCCTAATTACATCTTTATACAGGCATTACGACAAGCAGCACAACCCAGCCGTCATCTGCGGGCCAGCTGCATCCCAATCGCACCCGGCAGTGTTGCGGCTGGCCAAATTAAGTCACAGCTAAATGGGAGGGGGGGGAGGGGGGGGGCGTCATTCTGAACATGCCAAGACTTACCACGGGAGACAAGTTCCGGCGCTAACTATTAAGGTGCAGAATCGGCGCATTTTTCTTCATTTCTGATTGATCAGATGTTGGACGGCGACGGCTCCGACATCCGGTCCCCGAGCCCGTTACCGGCGATGCGCCGTCACATGCACTTTACGAAGAGATGAATCACCGTTTTTTTTTTTCTCCCCCTCCTCATGTTTGGGAAGCTGGCCGTGTTTATTCCCGCTTTCACGTTCAATTCTCGTTACGTGACATCAAAGAGGCGAATGAGCTCCAGCGGCAGGGTGCCATCTGCCACGATGGGGATTTTCATTGCCGAGCACTGAACCGTAGCCTAAAGAGTACTGCGGGATTGTGGGTATCAATTTAAGAGTTAGTGGGTCCTGTTACGAGAAAATACAGCCGGATAATAATAATAATAATAATAAGAAGAAGAAGAATAAACTCTAGGGGCACGGTGGTTTAGTGGTTAGCACGTTCGCCTCACACCTCCAGGATCCGGGTTCGATTCCCGTCTCGGCCATGTGTGTGTGGAGTGTGTGCATGTTCTCTCCGTGCCTCAGGGGTTTTTTCTCCGGGTTCTCCGGTTTCCTCCCCTGGTCCAAAAACATGCACGGTAGGTTGATTGGCACCTTGGAAAATTATCCTTAGTGTATGAATGTGTGTGTGTGTGTGTGCGATGGGTTGGCATTCCATCCAGGGTGTATCCTGCCTTAATGCCCATAGACGCCTGAGATAGACACAGACTCCCCGTGACCCGAGGGAAGATCGGATAAAGCGCTAGAAGAATGAATGAATGATGAATGAATAATAAACTATCTGGAATGCTTTTCGGGGCGCAAACAAAAATTTCGATATAGATATAACTTTATTTTCCTTTTTTTTCCCCCCCAAGAGCTCACAAACTCTTCAAATCAATTAGCCTTCGTTAAGGCTCATTAGCATAACCCGAGTGAAGCACCTACGCTGGAACTAAAATAAGCACTCCCCGACGCTAGCACCCTGCAATCATCTCCGGCTCCCTTCGCATTCCTGAGCGCCGTCGCCTCGGCAACGTGGCCCAAGCGCAGACTGTGTGGAGTCGAGGTCACGTGACCCTCCAAGAAGGACAAGGGGAAGGGGGGGGCGACGGAGAAAGAGAAAAACGAGAGGAATGGACGAGTGGTAAATCTTAAGGCAACTCAGTTTTTCCGCTCTTTTGCACACCTTTGTTGGTTTGCGATGATATTCCTGTGCATTCTTTATCCCCCCCACCCCAAGGTGAAGCAGAGGGTGCATTTTTCTCCTATCAGGCATCGCCCGGCGAAGTTTTCTACCTCTAACCAACGGGACACGGAGAGGGGGATTGCAAATCTTGTTTCGTAAACACGCTACAGTGCTTTGTTGCAACACGCCTAGCGATCGGTGGCCCCTTCGTCCAGCCAGGGAAAAGGGCAGCGCATACATTATCGGCTCTGCGAAAGGGCAGTCTGCGCTAAAAACCCACAAACCTAAAGCAGAAGAGAGTCGATTAAACGGCTGGGCTTGACCGCGTGCCGCCTTCGCTCTTTCTCTCCTAAAAAGGCTTCCTGTCCCTCTTCAGGAGGCTTCCGTTTGCTCCCTAACCCTTACATTCCAGGGAGCAAAACAACAAGACGAAGACGAATCTTGGACAAATACAAATCAGAGCCATTATTGGGTATTTGGGGAGTGGAGAGGGGTATGAAAGCTGGGCAGTCATGTGAAAGGGAAAAACGCATTTAATGGACAAACGGCTCGGACGCCGCTTCCGAGGGTCGCCGCTTGTTTTTGTTTTTTTTTTTCTTGTTTTGTTAATGCGGCAGTAATGAATGGAGAAAATTGACCTTTTTGCATAATTGTGCTTTTAAATGAACAGTTGCCTGCCGTTGAATGTTTTCTCTCATTATGAAGCACAGCAGGTCACCTCATACCTCCGACGCCACTGTACGAGGCAGCCGAGCTACAATTAGAGCCTTATATATATATATAATATATATAATCTATATATATATATATATATATATATATATATATATATATATATTATATAATATTATATATATATATATATATATCATTCATTCATTCATTCATTCATCTTCTACCGCTTTATCCGATCTTCCCTCGGGTCACGGGGAGTCTGTGTCTATCTCAGGTGTCTATGGGCATTAAGGCATGATACACCCTGGATGGAATGCCAACCCATCACATGACACACACTCACACACACACACACACACACACAATATATATATATATATATATATATATATATATATATATTTTTTTTTTTTTTCTTTTCCTACACATAAGTATGAATTTATTATTTATTTATATATATATATATATATATATATATATATATATATATAGATATATATATAAGAGATTAGCAAAACATTATGATTTTAATTGCCTTAGTAAGCATCATCATCAAAATTAGCGTAAAAGTGAAAAATAAACATGCCAATGGGGGGACACATCGGGAAATCAAAATGTTATTGTTTATGAAATCCTTAATCAAGCGTGATATCAAGCAGCAGCACATTGGTCGTATTGCTATCTCTACCCCCCCCAACCCCCCCACCACCACCAGCCTAGCGTTTCATTAATGCTTCGGACCGTACGCTTAGAATTAGCGGCGCAACCGGTGCTACTTAGCATGTAGTGTGTTTTCCCGGCCATTCTGGACAACAAACAAACATCGTTTACTCGGAAAACCAGACATCCGTCTTTGTGCCAAATGAAATTACACGACGTTACGCGCAAAAAAAAACTAGTTTGCATGATTAGCTTGATAAAGAACAGGTGGCGGGCGGATACTAATATAGGCTAATATATGGCGTGTGAGATTTAGGCCACGTTTGGTGAGATTGATGAGATGTGGCGTCGGAGTGAACGCCACAGAGGTACTCAGGGTTGCGTTTGCCCGAGCACGGTTTTGTGCTGCAGAGTTTATATAGCGAATTCCAGACACGGCAGTGCGGTTTAGCCATCGGACTTTTTTTTCCCCCGTAAACCGAGTCTTTCTGCCTCTGCTGTGATTTGTGACATTGTGCCTCGCAGTCTTTAGCCACAAGGACATTTAGCGGTTACAAAAAAATAAAAACGAGCACCAAAAAGTGCACGGCGCATTTCTGCCAACGTCAATCGAGTTTTCGGGGGGAAAACAAAAACAAAAACACCTGGATTAACTGGCGTACTCAATCGATTCTTTTAACTCGAGCTCTCACATGTGTTCCGAGCAAAATTAGCCCCCCGGTTCACATGAAAAGGTCTCACTCAGGCTCAACATGTTTGTGCAATCTGGCGACGGTAAACATCAGCAAGTCAGCATATCTCTCCAACGCCTACGGCCGGCGAAAATACTAAAATACAAGGAGCCCAGACAGAGTAACAATTTTGGGTTTGTTTTTTTTTGTAGCTTGGCTAAAGTTATCTCAGGTCTACTGGGACAAAATACCGAGCTCTTCCTGATGCAGGAAACCTCGGGGAACAAAAACGACTCCGAGTTCCTACGTGGTTTGGAAAAAGGCAAGGTTTTTCTTTTCTTTTTTTTTTTCTTTTTTAATTCTAAACTACATCGATGGCCAGACTAAATATAAAAGCCACACATCCCTGAGGGAAGAACGGCGAAAAAAAAGGAGTCGCAGATGTGAAGCTAGCATTAATGAGACGCTAGAGAGGAAAAATAGGAAATTGGGTGGTGCGTACCTTCTTTTTTGGCAAAACATCCCACCAGCAAAAAAAAAAAAAAGGGTAAAAACCCTCCACACTTGAAGGGGCGAAGCGAACATGCAAATAAAGCAGGGAGGCGGAAAAGCCGCAGAGCCTGAAAGGTGCGGTATGTTTAACCAGTCCCAGATGGGACAAGACCAAAGGAAATCGTGCCATTCTGTTCAAAGTAAGTGGCCCGGTTTTGTCCGGAATGAATGCCCGCTTTATTTATTTATTTATTATCGAGCAACGAATGGTCTGATTCCATCCTAAAGCGTACGTTACGGCTGAGATTCAAGTGACTCAAACACGCCAGCTGGTCAACCGGTACGTAATATAACACTCTGTCATGCTGTCGGAGTAAAATAGTAAATGGCATGGTGTCCGCAAACCACCCTGAATTTCATGATAGGCACTCCAAAAAACACAAAATATACCACCCTTACCACAAGATATAATACCTAAAGACCTTTCCTGCCATATGGGGTCCGTACATTTACAGCATTGAGCAGACGCCCTTATCCAGAGCGACTTACAACTGAGCAATAGAGGGTTAAGGGCCTTGCTCAAGGGCCCACTAGTGGCAACTTGGTGCTGGTGGGCTTTGAACCCGTGATCTTCCGGGCCAGAGGCCAAACACCATCACCACTGGGCTACACCACTTCCCAGGGTCCTTCTACAAACTGCTACCGCAAAGTTGAAGGCAAACAATCGTGTAGCTGCAAAGCAGCGTCATACAATTTTGAACCCAATTCCGCTGATATGGTTTGGAGAAGAAGAGCTTGAGTGGCCCGTGCTATAGAGCTCCAATCCAGGCCTCCGGAGCGCCCCTACACCAGTACCAGACTTTACTACCGCAAGCACACCGTAAAATCTAGCATATCAACTTCCCCTTGTAGCATAACAACCAAATACGACATGGGGGCACCTCTGACCAATCCGAAGAGCTCGTTGCCAAGAGGGGGTGGGGCTTCATCAAGTCGTATGGAAATGTTTCACAAGTTCAACAAACCAAAAAGTAACATTTATCTAAAGTCATCGTCGTCGTCGTCGCCCCCCCCCCCCCCCCGGTCCAAAAAACAACAAGCAGGTGCAAATAGCGCACACGGTTTTTCCCTCGAATCCCCCAAAAAATCGGCAATTCAATTTATAGGACGTATCGCCCCGAGATCTACACCATACGATTCCACAATGGGGCTCAGGCTGATATAATCTGAAGACTTCCTTTTCAGACCCCCCTCCGCGTCTAATCTGCGTCCCACAGGGAGGTGTTCTCGGTTCATGCATATTTACGTTGCCACCAGCTCTACTCACCTCCCCCAACAATGGCCCTCAGTGCAAGACAATTCCATCCCTGCCGGTCCTTCTACATTACCGAGGTCACAGAGGGCAGAAGATCAGGTCAGGTAGAGGGTGACCCGCAACATTTCAGGGTTAAAAGGCGGTGCCAACTAGGCTACTTCTCAGGTGTCACGGGGTGGGAGGCTAAATATATCAAGCTGGGATCGGGCGGTGGGCGAGCCTGCTTAAGTCCGAGCAATTATCTCACACCATTTAGTAGATGAAAGGAAGATGGAATATCAGAGTATCCAGACAACATGGATCCAGGCGGACAAGCTCAAGGTTCCATACAAGACCTTCACCACGTTCTGTTTACGAACATTAAACTCCAGGTGTCATTAAATTTTCCGAGCCAAATATCGGATTCATAGCGAGGGAGACGGTAGCTCGGTGGTTAAGGATTCGAATCCCACCACTGAGCTGCCACTAGTGGGTGCCCTTGAGCAAGGCCCTTAACCGTTAATTGCTCAGCCGGATAAGGGCGTCTGCCACAATGCCGTGATTTTTCTCCATCTTATGAATGAGGGACAAGATCGTCGCGAAAACCAGGCGATAACAATATCCCACCATCCTGAACAGGCACAAATGACTGGCAGATGGTCCTGTAGGGCACGAAGGATCCAGCGCCATCCCGTCATGCTAAATTTACCAGTGCCGAAAAGCAAGATTTCCCAACAGAGCTCCCTAACAGCCACGTCTAATTTACCCTCCTTAATGAAGTCCCTGCATCACCTTCGCCTAAACGAGCGCTTAATACATTTCAGAGAGTTTCCACGGAAGAACTTTTTTTTTTCTCCGAAGGACAGCGCTCGGTACACGCATAAACCCTTAATGTTTTATTTATGATCATTTCGCAGAGCCATTTGTACATTAATTATGTATCCCGCAGAACAGGAATGCATTTTCTGAAAGGGTGAGGGGAAAAAAAATATGCAAAAAGTGCACGTTAAAAAAAAGGTATAAAAGAGAAATTCCGTGAAGCACTGCATAGATTTTATGTGCCAAGCAAGCGTTAGCATTCCAGACGGCTTATTTTAAAGCTTTTTCTTTTTATGCTCACAGTGACCAGCTGAGGGAGGTATAAATACATCCTTTGTGTGGCGCTAATGGGGTCAAGGTTTTGACTTTTCGCAACAGAAATTGGGTTTCGCTTCAATAAGAAGTTCCTTTATCAAATAGTAATAAGGTAGCGAGAAGCGATCTTAAATACGCTTTCCAGTCCGATGCCCGGACCAGATTAAGGCTTTTGCGTGGAATAAAGATAGAGAATAGCAGAAGCAGGAATAAAATGTTGATGGAGAGAGAGTTGGTGTGTGGTGGATTGGCAGCGACGTGGGGGGAAGTGCTCAGCAACTAGTTTGGAATGTTTACGACAGGTCTGAAAGACAGCTGCTCCATCTGTTCCTGCCATCAATTCTACCCCCTTATGCCGGAAAACTAGAAACTGCGTCTCAACGCTCTCTTGACGCCAGGACGACTGCATATGCACCTGATTTGCCGAAATTAAACCCACCTCTTGCTGAGCGCTACCAACATTTGCACCCTGCCGGATCGACGTAAAAGCAACCTGCTTCATGGAATATACATGAAGAACAACCGCTCGCAAAATATTGCGTGTCCAATCTCAGCCTGAGCAGCCGCGAGAAAGAAGCGAAACAAGGCGACTCACCGGTTTCCTCATCGATGGAGAAGACTCCCAGGCCGGACCCATCCCGGATGGAGTAGCGAATCTCTCCGTCCCTGCCTTTGTCCTCATCCTGTGCGGTCACCTTCATGACCGACTTTCCGACCGGGACGTCCTCTTTGATAAATCCCTTATCCACAAACGACGGGAACAACGGTCGGTGTAAATTCTCGTTCACGTCCACGACTTCCACCTCGACGTGACAGGTGGAGGATAAAGAAATGGGCTTGCCTTTGTCCTTGGCCCTCGCTACCAGATTGTAAACTTGTTTTTTCTCGTAATCCAGATTCTGGACGATGCGAACGGCGCCACTGAGTTTGTCCACCTCGAATTTCCCGTCGCTGCTGTCGACGAGGCTATAGCGTACCTGACTCGAAGTTCCGACGTCGGGATCGTGGGCTTCCAACCACATAATGACAGTCCCGATAGGTAGGTCCTCGCGGACTTTTACCCGGTAATTGGGAGGGATAAACTTTGGAGGGTTGTCGTTCACATCTTCCAGGGTAATTTTAAGCGACGCACTCGAGACGAGTTGAGGTTCAGCGGTAGCCTGGTCACGGGCCGCGATCCGGAGCACGATTTCAGCCTGAACTTCCCGATCTAACGGCTTTTTGACCCTTACCACTCCGGTCTCCTCGTCGATAGCAAACTGACCCGTGTCGGCCAATATAGAATACCTGACAACGCCGTTATCTCCCAGGTCCCTGTCTTTGGCTTCCACCTGAATGACTTCGCTCCCTATAGCCGTGTTCTCACTTATTTCCACCGCATACGTGTCTTGTAGGAACTGCGGGCTGTTATCATTAGCGTCGGTAACCTTGACGTCGAGCAGACGTGACGAAGACTTCTGCGGTATTCCGAGGTCGTAGACGGTAACGTTCAGCGTGTAATGGTCGGATGTTTCTCTGTCGAGCGGCGCGTATACCTTCAACCAGCCATCGTTCATATCCACTACAAAGCGACTTTCGGTATCTCCTCCAGATATGACATAAACCAGCTTCCCGTTGAAACCAGCGTCCAAGTCGGACGCTCTCAAATGGACGATCCGAGCCCCGACTGGAAGGTCTTCCTTGACTTCAACGACACTTGGGAAGGACTCTGCAAACTGGGGCGTAAGGCGATTGACAGCGTGAAGGTCCAAAAAGTCTTCCGATTCCACTTGGCTATGGATTTTACTGCCTTGTAGCAACTTTTCCGCTAACATCGTAGCCACGCCGGTGTCCACACACTTGGCTTGGACGGGTTTCCGCGGCGTGACGACAGTGATATTCAAGAACATCGGCAGAGTTTCGTGTTCCCCGTCGCTGGCTACGATCCGCAAGCTGTACAAGGCTGCTGTTGCTGCCTCGCCCTCGCTCAGGGACCGCTTTAGGGACAGCACCCCCGAGTTAGGGTTCAACTCAAAAAGATCCAGGTCGTTGCCAGCTGCGATCATGTACCTGACCAGCTGAAGCTCATCAGCATCGATGGCGGAGACGGTTGTGATTTGTTCCCCGGGGCCGTGATCTCTGGGCACGCTTACTTGGCAATCCACGTTTTCGAACAGAGGCACGTTGTCGTTCAGGTTGCTCAGGCTGATCGTGACTTGCGTTTCCACTTCGCGTCGAAAGGGTTCGCCCCAATCCGACGCCCGTACCCGTAAATTATAAATCCTGGGCATTAGTTCGTAATCAAGGTGTTCCGAGGTACTAATAACACCGGTGAAGTAGTCAATAACAAACGGCTGGGGAGTTACGTTAGCAATGCTGTATGTTACGTAGCCGTTCTCGCCGCTGTCTAAGTCGGTGGCTTTGACCGTTAAAACGTTGGTGCCGACTGGCATGTTTTCATCAACACTGGCCTTGTAAGACGACTGCTGGAACTCCGGGGCGTTATTGTTCACGTCAATCACGTCGATAATAACTTTGGTGGCTGCTTTTCTGTCACTAATAATTACCTCTAATTCGTAGTGTGGCGAAGAGTCGGCATGGATGGGGCCAGCTGTTGTAATTAAGCCAGTGTCGGAATTGATTGCAAAGGGAATTTTGTCCAATTTGTGTTTGAAAGCATACTTCAGTTGGGGATATCTCGGCACAGCTGCTACCATCACAACAGGAGTGTGCAGCGGAGCAAATTCACTTACGTTGGCCCTGTAAACAGATTGCTCAAATTCAGGGGGCCCTACTTTAAAGTGTGGCGACGTGATGTGGATCACTTTCGCCGAGGAAAACTGGGGTGGGCTTCCTTTATCCTTGGCTTGCAAAGTTAGGTTGTAACCGTACGGCTGGCTCTCCCAGTCGATTTCCTTCACGGCTTTGATTTTATATTCCTTACTGCCCGGACTGGTCCGCATGGCTCGGAACTGCTGCAAAGGATCCCCCGCCACCACGCTCAGGGACGCTATCTCGCCATTGGCTCCTTGGTCGTCGTCGTCGACGGTCACCACGGCGTACGTCGGGTCCTTGTCCGTATCCGAGGGTGCGATGGTGACAGCTGCGACGACCGGGGCGTTTTCGTTGGCCTGCTCGACACGTACCGTGAGTTTGGCCATGCTGCTGAAACCGCTGCTCCCGTAAAGCTTCATCCCGCGGTCCGCGGCTAGTATCTCCAAGTCGTACTGCTTCGTCTCGGCATAATCGAGTTTTCCGGTTAGGCTAACCACCCCGCTGGTGGGATGGACGGTGAACATGTCGGTCCACTCTCTGAAGCTGTAGTAGTACTCTCCGTTCGTACCGATGTCCGCATCTGTCGCCGTCACCTTAGCGATGCTGGTTCGGATCGCTGTGTTTTCCGCCAACGATACGGTGTAAGAGGTGGGAGAGAACAAGGGTCTGAGGTCGTTGGTATCCAGTACCTGTACCACGACTCGGGCCCGTGCCTCCGCATTCGAGGTCCTTTCCACAGCTTTAACTGTGAGCAAATAGTGGTCTCTGACCTCCCGGTTAAGAATGGCACTGCTGCCTCCTTTGGTCCTTATTCGCAAATAGGTAAAGTCCCCCAGTTGATACTCCTCGGCTTTAAAAAGGTTCTCGTTGTCGCCGGATACGATTTTGTACCGTATTTCCCACGAAGGGTCCGTGTTGTAGATGCCCATTTTCACCGGGCCTTCCAAGTACGTCTTAGCAGCGGAGTTTTCAAATATGGTGGCATTATAAATAGAATGGGTGAAGCGCGGAACGGACTTCGCATCCAGCCCTTGGTTTCGGGCGCCGCTGCACAGGAACAGCAGCAGAAGAGCCGGCAGAGAGGTCACCTGGGGCCGCATGGTCGCAGTGCTCTCGTCACCAAACCGCCTGGCAAAAAAACAAAAACAGGAGGACAAATATCAGCAAAAAACAGCAACTATAACTAATTAATTATAGCGACCAACATAATGCCTGATCAAGCTTTCCAACGCCAATGCTTTTACAGATCCTCAGCGGATTCCTGGACGCCAAATTGATGAGCCAATTGATTGCAACGGGCAAGAAAATCTATAGCAGGGCTTCTGTAGCCTGGGATGACTTCAAATGTAAAACCCCCAAAAAAAAGGATGTATTTTTTTTTTTTAATCCAGTAAAGCAAATATTTGCGCTATTTAAATTTTTTCGACCTCACGCCCCACGTCATGTTTTGAGAAGGGCTCAAAACGGTTAAAAAAGTTCGTAAATCCATCCGAGGTTTTTTCCGGGAAGAAATTCGCAAAAAATAAAGTGAGGAAATGAAGGACATTTGCGATGTTTTTCTGTCCTCCTATTGGCCGATCATAGTGAGAGTATCGGCGGAACTTCTGACCTTCGCCGTCTGTCGCTTTTGCATCGTTTTTCCATCTAAAACCATCAAGCGACGTTTTCTCAAAGAAACCAAAGAATCGCCTTTTTATCCAGATGCAATCTACAATGAAACAAATCTAAATGGCAAATCGAGCCTGGCACGGGAGATACCATCCGCGGCGGGCCGAACGCTCGACTCGCTCGCTCGCGCTCCCCGCTATCTCTCATTTCCAGACTTCGCTAGTCTCAACAGGCGCTCGGCGGCGAATGATTTACGCCAAGCCAAGGAGGATGGAAGTCGCCGTGTCCTGGTTATTTATACGTACACACAAAAACACACACATTCCACCGGCTTGTTATGAGATCCCTAATCTTTTCGCCGCTGTTTTGCCTGCCGCGACATTTTTATACAGATTTTCTTTCTTTCTTTCTTTTTTTGGAGAGGGATTATTACTGCACAGCGAAAAAAAGGGGGAATTCAGTCGCTAATTATATGAATTGTTTAATAGGTAACGTGCAAATATTTCATTAATAACCTGTAATTAATGGATATTTGGATGATTTTATACCATTTCAGGTATATTTTATAATAAGCATATTTTATAATATGTCTGTAAATCTGCTTTGGGGCAGGAATGTGTTGTTAAAAGCGCATTATAAATAAAACAAGATCACTTGGAGATGCACGAAGGAAAATAAATAAATAAATAAATAAATAAATAAAGTGGTGCGTTTTGCTTCAAATATGATATTTTTGCCAAAATAAACTAAATTCACAAATATTGGGGGTGGACGGGGGGGGGGGGGGGGGGGGGGGGGGGGGGGGGGGGTGTTAAATAATAGCCAGGGCAAAGTTTGCAACATGTTTTCCACTTCCTGCTTCTTATATTCAAAGTTGACACACTTCAAATAAATCCGCATTTCGGATTTGGATTTTGTGCAACAAGAAAATCGCAGCGTGTGAAACCCAAAGCGAGTTGTTCAATTGCTAAAAAAGCCCTCTGCATCCCATCCCCCTCTCCCTCCCTCCCTCCCTCTCTCTCTCTTTTTCTCTCTCTCTCTTTTCTTTATTCAAGCCCCGCAGCCAGATGCATGGATGCGTGTTGAAACAAAGCCCGCAGGAAGTTCGCAAAACATTTATACATTCAAACAACAAACAAATATCCCGCATTTACAAATAATCTTGCTTTCTTTCTTTCTCTCTCCCCCCCCCCTCTCTCTCTCTCTCTCCTTTTTTTTAATCATCATGCTCAGGTTTCAGCCAGCACCAGAGTGTCACCCCCCACAAGCAGTGCCAACTAAGCAGTAATTACAAACCCGACCGG
>JACRUU010000028.1:3001970-3006970 GCA_030449085.1 Kryptopterus vitreolus | reverse complement strand
TTCTTTTGTTGTTGTTTATTCGTTCGACGCAGAGTGAAGGCAGATCGCTCACATAGTAACGTTAAATTGGATTTGCGTTAATAACTTTGACAAACCTTAATAAATATGTCAACAAATAGCCTAAAATGTATACAGGACACGCTTTTAATCCTAATATGTACAAAGTTTGGACCAATCAATGATCCTCAAATGTGTCCACTTATCCTACTCATCTCTTGTGACGCCCCCAAATCTGACCAATCAAGTGCAAGTCTGATCAATTCATGAAATACAGTCGTTTAGAACCAGACTAAACCCGTCCAATCGTCTAATCTGGAAGATTGGATCTGATGGTTGTGAGTTCAAATCCCAACCACACCAATCTTGGGCCCCTGAGCAAAGCCCTCAATGCATGAACGAGAGAAATGTGCCGTAAATGTAAATACGGAACTTGTGCCATAAAACCTGCGCTTTCGGACGCAATCTCGGAGTGCATCTCCCAGGATTAATTGCAATAATCCCGGGATTATACTTTTCCCTTGTTCCAGCGTGATGCCTCGAAAACCTCTTTGTTTTCTTATTAAAGCTCTTTTGTTTTGTATCTAACAAGAAAAGAGATCAAAGAAAGAGGGAAAAAAAAAGATAAAATAGGGCTCCAACATACAGTAAATAATTGGCATGTAATTAACGCGTAAGCAGCAAGGTGCATCGGGATATTTTTGTTTACTCCGATGTAGTGAGCGATAAAATGTCCAATATGCAGGTGCCGGGATTGTGTTATTGTACGAGAGACAGAGAAAGACGGAAAGAAAGAAGATAAAGGAGAAAGAGAGAGAGAGAGAGAACATCTGGCCCTTTGAAAAGCCCCTGGTGTATACGTGGAATTTTAACGATCAAATTGTGACAGACAGAGACTCAGACAGGAAGACGCGTATACCTGCGCAAAACCACTTTTTATCCCCTTCAATAAAACCCGGGTCAACAAGGGTTGTTTTTTTTATACAGTAAATATTGTAGCCACGTTTAAAAATAGACCCACTTTATTGCCTGGTTGTGTTTCAGGCGGAGAGTAAATCATTACCGACGTTTTTTTTTTTTTTTTTTTTTTTTTTTTTTTATCGTATCTGTACTTTTGCTTTTTTATCTGTTTCTATCTGTCTGTCTGTAGGTCTATCCATCTGTCTGTCTGTCTGTCAAGTATCTGTCTGTCTGTATCCATCTGTCTCTGTAGTCTGTTCTCAATCCATCTGTCTGTCTGTCTGTCTGTAGGTCTATCCATCTGTCTGTCTGTCTGTCTATCCATCTGTCTGTCTGTCCATCCTCTGTCTGTCTGTCTGTAGGTCTATTTGTCTGTCTGTCTGTCTATCCATCTGTCTGTGTCTATCCATCTGTCTGTCTGTCTGCAAGTATGTCTGTCTAGTCTGTCTGTAGTCTATCCATCTGTCTGTCTGTCTGTCTGTCTGTAGGTCTATCCATCTCTCTGTCTGTCTGCAAGTCTATCCATCTGTCTGTCTGTCTGCAAGTCTATCCATCTGTCTGTCTGTAGGTCTATCCATCTCTCTGTCTGTCTGCAAGTCTATCCATCTGTCTGTCTGTATCTGTCTGTAGGTGTGTCTATCCATCTGTCTGTCGTCTGTCTGTCTGTCGGTCTGTCTATCCATCTCTCTGTCTTCTGTCTAGGTTAGGTGGGGTCTGTAGGTCTCCATCTAGTCTGTCTGTAAGTCTATCCATCTGTCTGTCTGTCGGTCATCTGTGTCTGTTATCTGTCTAAAAAAATGCAAGTCTATCCATCTGTCTGTCTGTCTAATGTAGGTCTATCCATCTGTCTGTCTGTCCTATCGGTCTGTCTGTAGGTCTATCCATCTGTCTGTCGCAAGTCTATCCATCTGTCTGTCTGTCTGTCTGTAGCAAGTCTATCCATCTGTCTGTAGTCTGTCTATATCCATCTGTCTGTCTGTAGGTCTATCCATCTCTCTGTCTGTCTGTAAGTCTGTCTATCCATCTGTCTGTCTGTCTGTCTGTCTGTCTGTAGGTCTATCCATCTGTCTGTCTGTCTGCAAGTCTATCCTCGGTCTGTAGGTCTATCCATCTCTTCTGTCTATCCATCTGTCTGCAAGTCTATCCATCTGTCTGTCCGCAAGTCTATATCCATCTGTCTGTCTGTCATCCATCAAGTCATCTGTCTCGGTAGGTCTATCCATCTGTCTGTCTGTAGGTCTATCCATCTGTCTGTCTAGGTCTGTAGTCTGTCTATCTATCTATCTGTCTGTCTGTCTGTCTCCATCTGTCTGTCTGTCTGTCTGTCTGTAGGTCTATCCATCTGTCTGTCGGTCTGTAGGTCTATCCATCTCTCTGTCTGTCTGCAAGTCTATCCATCTGTCTGTCTGTAGGTCTATCCATCTGTCTGTCCGCAAGTCTATCCATCTGTCTGTCTGTCTGTCTGTGTCTGTCGTCTGTAGGTCTATCTATCTGTCTGTCTGTAGGTCTATCCGTCTCTCTGTCTGTCTGCAAGTCTCATCTGTCTGTCTGTAGGTCTATCCATCTGTCTGTCCGCAAGTCTATCCATCTGTCTGTTCTTTCTGTCGGTCAAGTCTATCCATCTGTCTGTCTGTATCCTCGGTCTGTCTGCAAGTCTATCATGTCTGTCTGTCTGTCCGCAAGTCTATCCATCTGTCTGTCTGTCTGTATCTGTCTGTCTGTCTGTAGGTCTATCCATCTGTCTGTCTGTCTGCAAGTCTATCTTTTAACTAGGTTTAACTGGTTGTGTTTCAGGCGGAGAGTAAATCATTACCGACGTTTTTTTTTTTTTTTATTGTATCTGTACTTTTGCTTTTGTTTTGTTTACGAAATCGGTATTAAAAATCATTAAAAAAACGCAGTAATCCACTAATCAGGGTAGGGGGCGCTGTGTGTTTTGATTGGTGGACTGATAACAATAGCCTTTGTTTGTCAATAAAACACTGTGTAATTGTTTCATCGCATTTCCTTCCATGCTGGTGTCAGACATGATACAGCGCCCCCTAGAGGACAGAGGATTAAGGGCCGTACTGAAGGACCCAAAGGTGACAGCTTGGGCCTCGAACCCCCGACCATGGAGCACAACGTTAGGTGTGTAGCTACGTGGTTAAGGCGTTGGACTCTGGACCCAAAGATCGCAGGTTCAAATCCCCCAAACTGCCACCGGTGGGCCCTTGAGCAAGGCCCTTAACACTCAAATGGGTCAGGACCTTGAAGCATTAATGTCATTCGATTTATAAATATGCTAGTGATAAAAGAATTTACAAAATACATAAGATAACTTACACATTATTTGCGTTTTGTTTAGTATCTGATTCTGAGCGATGTTTTATTCGTGGAAATTTGCGTATTTTACAGACACACGTGTCCATGACTCACTATTTCTTCGGTCACATGACTTACCTCCGTCCTCTACCTTTATAAAGGGGACGCTCCGCCCGCTAACACATCATACATTACCGCTAAAACCAAACCAAAATCGCCTCAAAATCGCCTGTAGGTCTCTCCATCTGTCTGTCTGTCTGTAGGTCTATACATCTGTCTGTCTGTCTGTAGGTCTATCCATCTGTCTGTCTGCAAGTCTATCCATCTGTCTGTCCGCAAGTCTGTCCATCTGTCTGTAGTTCTATTTCTCTGTCCATCCATCCATCTGTCTGTATGTATGTCTATCCGTCTGTCTGTATGTATGTCTATCTATCTATTTGACTGTCTGCAGGACTATCCATCTATCTGTCTGTCTCCAGGTCTATCCGTCTGTCTGTCTGACTGTAGGTCTATCTGTCTGTCTGTCTGTCTGTCTGTATGTCTGTCCACATGTCTGTCTCTTGTATGTCTATCCATCTGTCTGTCTGTCTGCAGGTCTATTTCTCTGTCTGTCTCCAGGTCTATCCATCTGTCTGTCTGTCTGTAGGTCTATCTGTCTGTCTGTATGTCTATCCACCTGTCTGTCTGTCTGTAGGTCTTTCCATCTGTCTGTCTGTCTGCAAGTCTATCCATCTGTCTGTCTGTCTCTCTGTAGGTCTATCTATCCATCTCACTATTTCTTCGGTCACATGACTGACCTCCGTCCTCTACCTTCATAACGGGGACGCTCCGGCCGCTAACACATCGTACATTACAGATAAAACCCATTCAAACCCCAGAGTTAGCAACATAAACAAACAAACAAACAAATACCAGGTGTTATGTCGCTTGTATCATTTTATTTTCTTGTATATAAGCGGCTTTAACTCCAAAATCGCCTCGAAACGTTCCGCAAATCGCTTCGCAAAAGATGCTCAAACGTTCCGACACTTCAATCTGCGCAAAATGTACACCCGGCGTTTATTTACTTTCCGGCTCTGTTGAGGAAAAAGAGCTTCAGTTTTCACACGCCATTTTTAAATTGATCCACTTTGGAGAGCGTTTTTTTTTTTTCCCGGATTCTACATTTTCGGAAAAATATGCGCTTTCGAACATGGACGTGTCCTTCAATTGTGTCTCCGGTTTTTAACCACAGGGAAAAACAGTTTAAGAACCTCGATCGAGGTCAGTCTGGTGGCAGGAGCTGCAATGCCGGGACTCGAACCCACAACCTTCCGTCTTTTCCATTTTCTTCTTTTTCTCAAGGCTATGTCAATAAAAAAAAAACAGGTACATGGAAGATAATTTCTGTCTGTCCACAAGTCTATCCTGTCTGTAGGTCTGTCTGTCTGTAGGTCTATCCATCTGTCTGTCTGTCTGTCTGTAGGTCTATACATCTGTCTGTCTGTAGGTCTATCCATCTCTCTGTCTGTCTGCAAGTCTATCCATCTGTCTGTCTGTCTGTAGGTCTTTCCATCTGTCTGTCTGTCTGCAAGTCTATCCATCTGTCTGTCTGTCTGTAGGTCTTTCCATCTGTCTGTCTGTCTAGGTCTATCGGTCTGTCTGTAGGTCTGTCCTTTCTGTCTATCATTTGTCTATCTGTTCTGTCTGTCTGTCTGTCTTCTGTCTGTAGGTCTTTCATTTGTCTGTCTGTCTGTAGG
>JACRUU010000028.1:2981970-2996970 GCA_030449085.1 Kryptopterus vitreolus | reverse complement strand
CACCACACACACACACACACACACACACACACACACACACACACACACCAGAGTTTCATACTTTTAATTCAGTTGAACTTGCTGAAGAGCATGTACTGAACTGCTATTTATATCAAGCAGCACCAAAAAAAAAAACCTGTTTAGTCTCTGAAGGAGACTCGGACGTATCCGGGGAAGTCGGAATTTCAATTCGGTCCGGACGGAATACCATAGTGGTGTTGAATTATGGAAAGACTAGACGTTACATAAAAGACGTCGTCTCCGTTACTTTACATACTGTAAAGAAAAGAGGAGCGGGCCTAATACAGACTCCTGCGGAACTCCTCAATCATCCGAAAATCATCAATGAAATTTGTTTATTTATTCATTTTCCCAAAACGTATTCCCGAATTCGCTCGTGATTAAGGAGCGCCGGTCCGGATTAAAGCAAGGGAGAAAGTGCGAAAGTTAGCGCTCGGTCTGCATCTTTAATGGACTTTATCCTGGGATGAGCATTTGATGCTAAAAGGCTGCGAAGGGTCGAACGTGTTTGGTGTCATCGAGGCGTTTTAGTGCTTTTTTTGTGCACACACACACACCACACACACACACACACACACACACACACACCACACACACCCAATTCCATCCTACATGCACTCCCTAATGCGCTGAGCACACGCAATTAAATTAAACATGAAAACCTTACTCAATAAATCACAGCTTCCTAGAAGCCTAGAAGCGTTTCACACACACACACACACACACACACACACACACACACACACACACACACACACACACACACAAAGAACATGGACATTAATTGCCTCCATTGTTCCACAACATAACTGTTTTTACAGATAATGCTGTTCCTGATTGCAGCAAAACTATTTATTAAAAGTATTTAATAATAAACGTGTCGCTCAGACGACTGCAGGTTTATTACACTTATTACCATATTAACGGTTAATATTCATTCATTCATTCATCTTCTACCGCTATATCCGATCTTCTCGGGTCACGGGGAGCCTGTGCCTATCTCAGGCGTCTATGGGCATTAAGGCAGGATACACCCTGGACGGAAAGCCAACCCATCGCAGGACACACACACACTCACATTCACACACACATTCATACACTAGGGACAATTTTCCAAGGTGCCAATCAACCTACCATGCATGTTTTTGGACCGGGGGAGGAAACCGGAGAACCCGGAGAAAAACCCCCTGAGGCACGGGGAGAACATGCACAAACTCCACACACACATGGCCGAGACGGGAATCGAACCCGGACCCTGGAGGTGTGAGGCGAACGTGTTAAACCACTAAACCACCGTGCCCCTTTATTAACGGTTAATAACGCACCAAAATTTAAAACACAAATAAATAAATAAATAAAACCTCTCGGAATGCCGGTTCGGGGACGGAACGTAAAATCGGTCGCTATGGTAACGTCCGTTGTTGCTGTGTGACCGCCACTAGGATTGGATACAACAATTACTGACTTCATTAAAAATGAATGAAATGGATACGGGACAGAAACATGCAGAATTCCTTATTAACTCCTAATAAATGATGACTCTGAAGAGTCTGGTGTTTCTGTCTGGCACGTTGTCCTTCTGTCTGACACATTCTCTCTCTCTCTCTCTCTCTTTGCCCTTCTGTCGTTCTCTTCCTCTCCGTGTCTCTCCTTCAAACTCTTTGATTGTTTGTCTATTTTCGACAGCGCGCTCCTCAGCTGTGCATTTTGACCCTGTTCAGCTCGGTTAAGATGGTCCTTCAGCAGAATTTAATGCAGGCACACACTCTCTCTCTCTCTCTCACACTATCTCACACACACACACACACACACACACACACACACACACACACACACACACACACTCACACACTCAGCCACGAACAAAAACTGCGTGGGTGTTTTGGGTGAAGATCTAAGACAAGGATCAGTCTTCAAGCTGAGTGTGTAAATGTGGAGTTATTAGCATGCAGCAGCACAAGCTCAATCAAAGTACTTGCAACACTCCCACACACACACACACACACACACACACACACACACACACACACACACACACACACACACACACACACACAGTATGTACACATTTTCCTTTTTGAGTTGTTTTGTAGACTGCATGGTAGAAAAAAAAGAAAGCAAATATATCATAGTGTATATTGATGTTTTTGGTCCAAAGCCATGCAGTAACCAATACACCTTCAATCGCAGCCTCAAACATCATTTTCCCAAAACAGTAATCCCAGTAATAATCAATACTGCCCCAATACCAACAATAATCAATATTATACCAATAATAATCAATACTGCCCCAATACCAACAATAATCAATATTATACCAATCACAACAATAATCAATACTGCCCCAATACAAACAATAATCAATATTATACCAATCACAACATTAATCAATACTGCCCCAATACAAACAATAATCAATATTATACCAATCACAACAATAATCAATACTGCCCCAATACCAGAAATAATCAATACTGAACGAATCCCAACAGTAATCAATATTATACCAATCCCAACAATAATCAATATTGCCCCAATCCCAGCAACAATCAATAATATCCCAATCCCAGCCATAATCAATACTATCCCAATCCCATTAATAATTAATACCTTCCCAATCCCATCAATAATCAATAATACCCTCATCCCAGCAATAATCAATAATATCCCAATTCCCAATAATAATCAATACTTTCCCAATCCCATTAATAATGAAAATTTTCCCAATGCCATCAATAATCAATAATATCCTCATCCTAGCAATAATCAATACTGCCTCAATATCATCAATAATCAATACTTCCCCTGTCCCAATCCCGGTATCAGACAACACTGCTCCAATCCCTGAATACTATTCCCCAATACTTCACCAGCCACATTATATTTCATTACATTTGTCATTTACACCATTACATTTACCACCAGCCTTAATAATCAATACTGCCCAAATTCCACGATCAATAAAATAAAAACTCCTCCATTTGCAAAACTGCTCTCGGCCTCAAAACCAACAAGTATCACAGAATAATCCCAGCATTGATCATCAGGACAAACAATCACAGCTATGGATGTCCAACCCTGTCCTTCTGATCAATACCACCACAATCCCCAGGATGCTACACTGACTTTGGGATGAAAAGGTCAGCAAAGTGTCCAAACACGCTGTGGAAAAATACTCACAACAACCACGACAACACCAATCAATACCTCAAAGATCAGAGCATCAATCAATGATCTCACGGGCGTCTCCATTACCACGGGTGACGTTTCAAGAAATCTGCTATCGGGGCGTCGTCTCACGCTATATTTCGACGTCTCCGAGCTATAAACGACTTGCGTAATAATGTGCATCACAGTTGCTACTATTCCTTCTAAAAGTCTGGCTCGCAAGAATGAGCCTTCACATCTCCTCAACACCAGCAGCTGCTTCATTATCTACAACGAAGCTTCCTTACGCCTGCAACAGCTTCCGCTCCACGTTTCACGGCCTTGATGTTTTATTCGCCCTGAGAATCCACTAATGCTTGTTAAAGAATTGCCAGTTTTGTGTCGACAAGAAAGTCACAGCAACAGATGTGGTGTGTAAAAGGGGCTTTTAATCTAATGGTGGTCATGGGGAGAGAAATCAGGACAAACAGCTGGTTGTAGGACGTGGAGTATCGCATGCGTGTCTTTTACAACAGCTGGGCTGAGACGGAGCCGAGACGGAGCCTCGGCAAGGTTACGGCCGAGACGCCAGAAGGGTACGAGGTACCTTCATTCCTTCATCTTCTACCGCTGTATCCGATCTTCCCTCGGGTCACGGGGAGTCAGGCGTCTGTGGGCATTAAAGCAGGATACACCTTGGATGGAATGCCAACCCATGGCCTAGACGGGAATCGAACCCGGACCCTGGTGGTGTGAGGCGAACGTGCTAACCACTAAGCCACCGTGCCGGGACAACGTACCGACTTGGTCCAATTTAGTGGTTAGCACAAATCGCCTCACGCCTCCAGGGTCAGGGGTTTGATTCCCACCTACGCCACATGTGTGTGGAGTTTGCATGTTCTCCCCGTGCCTCAGGGGGTTTTTCTCAGTGTTCTCCGGTTTCCCCGCAGTCCAAAAACAAGCACGGTAGGTTGACTTGGAAAATTGCCCCTTGTGTACAAATGTGAGTGTGTGTGCCCATACAGGGTGTATCATGCCTTGATGCCCCAAGAGACCTGATATAGGCTCCCCCTGACCCGAAGGAAGATCGGATCAAGAGGTAGAAGATGAATGAATGAATGAATATTCTTCTGCCCCATAGCCAACAAGATCAGTATTGCCCCTGCTCCAAGTCCAGGATCTAACAGTAGTGCCCTAATCCCTACACTGATCAATACTGACCCAATTTGCTCCTATCCTCAAGCATTGTTCAGATGTTGCCCCCCTCCCCCACCCAATCCTGACATGATCCCGAAGGATTCTCGTTCCCAAACCCAAGAGTGGGTCCGACCAGCGCCCCCTTCCGAGCGGCTACACCCCTCCCCAAATCCTTGACGTACATCTTCGCCCCATTCTAACACCCCAACATGTTTCTGGACTAAGTGACAGCAGACAGTGACTAAAAGTACAGACAGATGGAGGGTTGGACGCAGCCAAGGAGGAGGCTATCAATATCTTCCAACAAGACAGTAATTATGTCTGCTTTATCCGGAGCTACAGGGCAGAATCTCCAAGAAGCTCTCATTCCGTCATTCCGTCTTCCCAGCATCTAACAAAACCCAGAACCGGACCGGAAAAATATCCGTTTCCATGCTTTGTCTCCCGACTGCAGCAACACAGCGGATCTGTCTCCTTCTCCACGGAAACCGCACCGTTCTGCTCGACGCTGGCGAAGAAAAGCAGCAGAAACATCGATAAAAGGATAAAGAGTTATCGACTCGAGCAAAAGACCCTGTGGGTTTTATTTACGGCAGGCTCCGAGTAAGAGAGGGGATCGTGGTAAATGTGTCGCGTCCACAACAAGGAAGAGGGAATGAAATTCCCCCCTGGGACATGTTTGTTTACGGCACACGAGTCACGTATGATACTTATATACATTCAATAGAATCTTGCATAGAAGTGCCAAAGGGGTATAACTTAAGTATGTGTTTAAAGCCTTTATAAGTAAGAAAGTATAAATTTCTTCCAAAGAATTCTTCCGTGAAGAAGGGGCGGAGCTTGTGGTTCTGGATCGGAAGGACACGGGTTCAAATACCAATACTGCCATGCTGCCTCTAGTGGGCCTTTGAGCAAGGCCCTTAACCCTCAACTGCTCAGTTACAAGACACTCTGGATGAGGGCGTCTGCCAAATGGCGTAAATAGGGGATTGCTGTATCTCGGTGGTTTAAGGCACTGGGTTACTGATTGGAAGGTTGCCCATCCAAGCTGCCACCCTTGGGCCCTTGACCAAGGCCCTTACACATCAACTGATCAGTTACAAGACACTCTGGATGAGGGCGTCTGCCAAATGGCGTAAATAGGGGGTTGCTGTATCTCAGTGGTTTAAGGCACTGGGTTACTGATCGGAAGGTTGGCCGTCCAAGCTGCCACCCTTGGGCTCTTGACCAAGGCCCTTACACATCAACTGATCAGTTATAAGACACTCTGGATGAGACAGTCTGCCAAATGGCGTAAATAGGGGATTGCTGTATCTCGGTGGTTTAAGGCACTGGGTTACTGATTGGAAGGTTGCCCATCCAAGCTGCCACCCTTGGGCCCTTGACCAAGGCCCTTACACATCAACTGCTCAGTTATAAGACACTCTGGATAAGGACGTCTGCCAAATGGCGTAAATAGGGGGATGGTGTATCTCAGTGGTTTAAGGCACTGGGTTACTGTTTGGAAGGTTGCCCATCTAAGCTGCCACTCTTGGGCCCTTGGCCAAGGCCCTTACACATCAACTGATCAGTTACAAGACACTCTGGATGAGGGCGTCTGCCAAATGGCGTAAATAGGGGGTTGCTGTATCTCAGTGGTTTAAGGCACTGGGTTACTGTTCGGAAGGTCATCCGGGGGTTCGAGCCCCAGTATCACCAAGCTGCTACCCTTTGGCCCTTGAGCAAGGCCCTTAACCCTTAACCGCTCAGTTATAAGACACTCTGGATAAGGACGTCTGCCAAATGGCGTAAATAGGGGGATGGTGTATCTCAGTGGTTTAAGGCACTGGATTACTGATCGGAAGGTCAGCCATCAAAGCTGCCACCCTTGGGCCATTGTGCAAGGCCCTCTGTTTTCCAGGGTTGGCGTACCCCAGCTCTGATATACAAAGAAAAGAATTTCCCTCGAGGGACCAATAAAGTACGCAAATAAACAACATGTAAATGAAACTTTGCATCCAAATGTTTTAATTGCCATTTATAACCACGTCTACCATTAGACCATGACCATTAGATCAGATGACCGCGGGTTTACATGACAAAAAACACCAAGCTTCCACTGCTTGATGTGTCGATTTTGGGGAAAGCATTTCTCACACATCTAAAGCAAAGGGGGTCGTCGCCTCGGGAACGGCCGGGACATTAGTAGTAAATAATCTAACGGAATGTGCGGGGACGTGAGTAATGTCCTCCGAGTCTTTTATCTTAATAACTGTTCTATCTAGCAGACAAATCTAGATGTGAAGTCAAAGTCAGCGCATTGGAGAGGTCTCTATTGTCGTTAACCTAATGTTTTCAGCCTGGCCTCGGCTGATGAATTGCTCGATAAATCAGCACGGTTTTGTGGAGCGACGCACATGACCGTGTCGGATAATCAAAGCATGTTTATACAGAGGAGAAGAGGGACATTAGCTTTGATTATTGCTTACACTGCCTCTGATCATTGTTGTGTGAGTGTGTGTGTGTGTGTGTGTGTGTGTGTGTGTGTGTGTGTGTGTGAGAATTCCTTTTCCTGTTTTTTGTTGTGGAAGCGCACAGTGTCCTTCACAATGACAAAAATCATAAAACAAAAGGATTCAGTTTGTTTCAATTAGGACAAACGGCTGGCGGTTTTATTACAGGCATCTAAACACAATGCTGGTTTACACGGATTCATTCCGCCCCAATTACATGCTGCTGGAGATCGCCATCATTACTAATCCGGACTCGTTTATGGGAGACATCCGGAGGAGACTTTATTACCAGGGGTCTTTTATGTTTTGTACACCATGGACCACTTCCCCAAAAAAACGTCCTTGACTTGGGTGAGAATATGTCCATTGGCATCCTTGGTGGGGCTGGGAGTTAAACTGGTGACCTTCAGGATCCAGATTAAGACAAATCTATCACCCCCACCAAGGTTGCCCATTCAGGGCCCTTGATCAAGGCCCTTAACTCCTCACTTGTAAGTCTGAATAAGGGCGTCTGTCAAATGAACATTGGAAAGACATTGGAATCTGGGAGACATTAAAGACAATGGAATCTGGATCCCGAAGGTCACAAGTTTAACTCCCAGCCCCACCAATGCTGCCCATTCAGGGCCCTTGATCAAGGCCCTTAACTCCTCACTTGTAAGTCTGAATAAGGGCGTTTGCCAAATGGACATTCAAATCTGGAAGACATTAAAGACATTGGAATCTGGATCCCGAAGGTCACAAGTTCAACTCCCAGCCCAAACAATGTTTCCAATGCTGGGCCCTTGATCAAGGCCCTTAACTCCTTATAAGTCTGAATAAGGGCGTTTGCCAAATGGACATTGGAATCTGGAAGACATTAAAGACATTGGAATCTGGATCCTGAAGGTAACAACTTCAACTCCCAGCCCCATCAATGTTGCCCATGCTGGGCCCTTGATCAAGGTCCTTAACTCCTCACTTGTAAGTCTGAATATGGGCGTCTGTCAAATGTCGTAAATGTAGTTGGGGATCTCGAATTTATTCAACTGAGCAATTCTTAGTATCATGGATCTGAACTCTAAGCAACCACCCTGATGGGTAGAAAGATAACTTATACAATATTGTGTTCGTTCTTTTTTTGCTTGGCGAGTAAATAAATAAAGCGGTTTACTCTAACACAAAGGACACTGCTTGGCACCTCTGTTTCTTGCAGCAGCTTTAAAGGTTGAGGTCAATCTAGATATCGTCTCTTAAACGCTGTGTCCACTTTATCTTGGGCGTGTGAGAGGAGAGGTTATTACCACCTCGCGTCCAACGCTTTGCTGATACGGATCTGAAATTAAACCCACTTTCACACCGGAAAACTTGCCTCCCTCCCCCGCTTTCCATTCCCACCGACACGGGCATTATTCTTGTTCAAGCTCGGCGGAAATTGGCCGCTAGCGCCTCGGAACAATTATGCTGTCAGCGAGATGTATGTGTCCTGAACCGACACTCGGCTTAACGGAGGAAGCAAGGTGTAATTCCTACGTCTCTCTGCCTTCTCTTTTGTAGTCTGAGGTGTGGGGGGGGGGGGTTCCCATTTTGTTATTTCAACTGCGTGTACTTTTGCGCCGATCGATAGCGGGACTAATTAACCGAAGCGGAGATGGCTCGGCAAACGAGTGGGTGAACTTCATGAGAAAAATGAGCAACCAGCATGGAAGAAGTTTGGGTACGAACTGGACCAATCAACGAATAGAATAGTCTTTATTTATCACATGTGCGTCACAGTGAAATTTCTGTGCATATCCAGCTTGTGGTGTGGAAAGTATGGTCAGGGCAAAGGGTCAGCCATGATACAGCGCACCCCTGGAGCACAGACGGTTAAGGGCCTTGCTCAAGGAACCAAGAGTGGCAGCTTGGCGATACCGGGGGCTCGAACCCCCTGACCTACCGATCCGAGTGCCTTAACAGACAGGCAGGATGGCAAGGTGAATCCCAGTGGCATTAAAGTGATGAGGGTTTTTCCCGGTGCCACCAAATCCAGAAGTGAGTGCCGGGAGCCCGGGGCGATCCCGACAAGCTTGTTCTTGGGGTCGGAGATGATACAGAGCCCCAGTGGAGGACAAAGGATTAAGGGCCTTGCTCAAGGAGCCAAGAGTGGCAGCTTGGCGATAACGGGGCTCGAACCCCCGACCAGTATCCAAGTGCATTAACTACTGCCCTCCATCTGCTGAATGTCCTGATGCTGACCCTAATCCTAAATGAATTTCCTTGAGAGCCAGAAACACCATCAAATTGATCGAAGGCTGTCCTCGGACTTTTATGTTACTTCATGTTTATTCATCGTTGATGATATTCCTGTAACAGCACAACGCTAAATATTATCCTTTAAACAACGTTAAACATCGTTTACCATGTGGGATCGCTTTGGTTTGCCCCGCCTCAGCGTTTTCTGCCCTGAGAAGCCACACACTGCCTTACTAATAAGCTCTAATGAACCCAGAACCAATAATCCTTAATTAGGCCATTTTCTCTTAAAAGGTCTGAAGGCTGAGGAGCGCAACGAGTCCTCATAATTTCGCTCACTGGGACTCTTTCCTACGGTAAATACAAATCGCGTCCGATCGCCTGCCAGAAATCATTTCTCAATCTTACTTCCATGAGCTCATTCGAATGGATTATTTAGAAGATAATAAGGAGTGAATCAGGTGGGTTATACCAGGGGTAATTTGTTGTATCGGCGAGTTGGGTCTTCAGGCTAGGTTTTAAGATACCGGGGCAATCTTAACAAGATGGCTGAGAGTGAGTGGGTGTAGCTATGCTCAGTCTAAGGCGCTGGGTTGCTGAGCCCCGGTATGGCCAAGCTGCCACCCGTGGGCCCTTGAGCAAGTGCTCCAGGGGGGCGCCGTATCACCATCTGACCCTGCGCTCTGACCCCAGCTATCAAACAACAAGCGAAGAAAACAATTTCACTTTGCTGTAAAGTATATGTGACAAATAAACACTATTCTATTCCACATATTACACACATATAGAGTTTGGATCATGTGACCTGCCGGTACTTTTAGATAGGACTCATATTTCACCATTCTCATCATCATCGCTCGGCCTATTCTTGCCTCCTCCACTATGAATGGGAGGTGGTCGCTTAGTGGTTCACACATTGGACTTCGGATCTGAAGGTTGTAGGATCAAATCCCAACCCCACCAGGCCACCAGGCTTTTCAGATGTCTTAAATGTGAATCAGGAGTCGTCTCATGTTGACTCCATGTGGTTCCTTATTCCGGCGTTTAATCTGGCGTTTTGGTCCCAATCTGGACGTTTTTGTTACATCATTATGGGAGTCACATGACTGGGATAGCTTGATTGCGAGTTATTTACCATTATATATATATAAAATCATGCGACATTTTATTTTGAACAAAAGAGGCGCCTTTTTGTGGCACAACAAAACACCTGGCAAACATTCATTGTCGCGTTGGCTCGGAATACGCGACTGTTATAAATTTTGGCACCCTATCCAAAGCATTATTTTCTATTTCTTGTACTTTATCTTTTTTCTTTTTCTTTTTTTTTTTTGCACACAAATTCTCCTGCAAACACAGCTGCGCATTATCAGCGTGTGTACGACTCCAGCATTCTGGCTTCAGGGGGCTTCATTTCACACAAATCCTCAGCAAACACCAATAAAGCCTCGTCAGATGAGCAGAATTAGCCGGCTAATTTCGTCTTCTAATTCGCGCGGATTAAACGCAGATGATTATTATTATCGTTCTACGTTTCCTGTTTATTATTATTTTTTAATTATTATATAAAATTGAGTTCTAAGTGTTATTCCGGAGACATAAGTATCTCAGACGGATCAAAAGTGTGGCGTTTAAGTGCCGGGTCTTTCAGATAAGACTATTATCGTGTGATATTAAGAATTTATGGAGGATGAAATTGCCAATTACGGAACGTAGAACCGGACAATTTATGGACTTTGGCTTCCGGAAAAAGGTTATGAGGAGAACCTGTTTGAACGGAAAGGAAAACGTTCATAGAAGCCACGAACTCATTATCTAAGAGTTGTGAGACACATTAACAACAACACAGAGAGCAAATTAACTGTCAGTAATTCTAATAAAATGAAAATACTTTTAATGACGACTGAAAAATAGATAAAACACAAGCGGATGGTTATTAACAAGTGGGAGGGGCTTATTCAACAAGTAGATGGATAGCAACAAGTGGGAGGAGCTTACTCAACAAGTAGATCAACAAGTGGGAGGGGCTTATCAACAAGTGGGCAAGTGGGAGGGGCTTATTCAACAAGTAGATGGATGGGAGGAGCTTATTCAACAAGTGGGATATCAACAAGGAGCTTATTCAACAAGTAGATGGATATCAACAAGTGGGAGGGGCTTATTCAACAAGTAGATGGATAGCAACAAGTGGGAGGGGCTTACACAACAAGTAGATGGATATCAACAAGTGGGAGGGGCTTACACAACAAGTAGATGGATATCAACAAGTGGGAAGGGCTTACACAACAAGTAGATGGATATCAACAAGTGGGAGGGGCTTACACAACAAGTAGATGGATATCAACAAGTGGGAGGGGCTTACACAACAAGTAGATGGATATCAACAAGTGGGAGGGGCTTACTCAACAAGTAGATGGATATCAACAAGTGGGAGGGGCTTATTCAACAAGTAGATGGATATCAACAAGTGGGAGGGGCTTACTCAACAAGTAGATGGATATCAACAAGTGGGAGGGGCTTACATGGATCAACAAGTAGATGGATATCAACAAGTGGGAGGGGCTTACACAACAAGTAGATGGATAGCAACAAGTGGGAGGAGCTTACTCAACAAGTAGATGGATAGCAACAAGTGGGAGGGGCTTACACAACATGTAGATGGATATCAACAAGTGGGAGGAGCATACTCAACAAGTAGATGGATATCAACAAATATGAGGAGCTTACTCAACAAGTGGATTAATAGAAATTAGCGGGAGGAGCTTACTGTGCATGTAGATGGATAGCTATAAATGGGAGGAGCTTACTCAACAAGTAGATGAATATCAACAAGTGGGTGGAGTTTACTCTGCACGTAGATGGATGGCTATAAGGGGGAGGAGCTTATTTGACAAGTAGATGATTATCAACAAGTGGGTGGAGTTTACTCTGCATGTAGATGGATGGCTATAAGGGGAGGAGCTTATTCAACAAGTAGATGGATATCATCAAGAGGAGGAACTTACTCTGCATGTAGATTGATTGGGCTTATCAACAAGTGGGAGGGGCTTACTCAACAAGTAGATGAATATCAACAAGTGGGAGGAGCTTACTCTGAATGTAGATGTCTGGCTATAAGGGGGAGGAGCTTATTTGATAAGTAGATGATTATCAACAAGTTGGAGGAGCTTACTCTGCATGTAGATGGATGCCTATAAGTGAGAGGAGCTTACTGTGTATGTAGATGAATAGAAATGAGTGGGAGGAGATGAGTGGGAGGGGCTTACTCTGCAAAAAGATGGATATCAACAAAGGGGAAGGGCTTACTCTGCATATAGATAGATGCCTATAAGTGGGAGGAGCTTACTCAACAAGTAGATGAATAGAAACGAATGGGAGGGGCTTACTCGGCAAATACCAACACGTGGGAGGGGCTTAATTTGTAAAAACGACCAGGGGAGGGGCTTACTCATATAAGTTGGATTGTCTTAATCTACTAGGTTATGGATAGTGTGAGAGGGGTTTACACGGACAAGTGGGAGGAGCTTAGGTAAAGCGCTCGAGCTTCATATTGCCCAAGATCGCTGAAGCAGAATCATGACTTGCCAGGTTGCTATGGAAACGGTAACACGCTAGCACATGTAGCTGTGCTGCGGCTTCCGACCAATCAGAGAACGGAATTCAGCAGCGTTTCGATATAAACAGTATCATATTCTTGCTTTTCGAAGAACAGCAGCAGAAGAAAAAAACACAACTGTGTGATTATTATTTTGGGGGTGAAATCGCCGCCCCCCCCCCCCCCCCTACGCCCTCCGCCCCCCCACCCACCCAGGGATAATTACCGCGGGGAAATTCCTCTGTCAGTCAGTTTCCTCGCTCAGCTTTTTGCTCCTCACACTAAAGCAGCTAAAGCTCTCAGACACCAGCGAGCTCCTGAAGGCTTTATTAGACTTCAGCCTCTTCACCCAGGGAGTGTGTGTGTGTGTGTGTGTGTGTGTGTGTGTGTGTGTGTGTGTGTGTGTGTGTTTGAAGACGATGAGTCACTATGCCCTCTAAACAAACTTCTGCTGACGAGTGAAATGGGTGTCATTTCTTTCTGCACACACACACACACACACACACACACACATATATCGAGAGAGTCAACACCAGAATTATTGCCCTCTTTCATGTAAGTAAATATAAATAAATATTGAAGGAGACTGGTTTCAAAATTATTGGCGCCCTACCAACGTACGTAGTAACGAGACCTCTGGTGAGAGCGATTGCATTTTTTGTAATGTGTCCTCCTTAAAATGCTTCCTCCTGTAATGTGTGTCTGTAATGCATGTGTGTGTGAGTGTGTGTGTGAGTGTGTGTGTGTGTGTGTGTGTGAGTGAGTGTGTGCCAAAATGTCCAGACACTGAACTGATGTCTCAGACCACCCAGTCTGCCCGCTTCCTCACCTCATCCCTCTTTTTTTCATTGCCCAATCACACACACACACACACACACACACACACACACACACACACACACACACACACACTGACCCTTTCGTCCTATCGATGAGAATGAGTGATCTGTCCTGAGGAGAGCAACGGCGTCTGTCACCTTGGCCAGGCGGAGGGCAGGAGATGCTGTCAGAACTTTGTGTGTGTGTGTGTGTGTGTGTGTATGACTCTATTCAGTTAATGTCTAAGAAAATAGAGACAAAGAGAGTCCTTGTGTGTGACCATGACGTGCACGTGTGTGTGTGTGTGTGTGTGTGTGTGTGTGTGTGTGTGTGTGATCCAATATCCCCACAGCTGCACTTAAGTTACCATCTCTAAGATATAATTGACCATTTGAAGGCCCCCAGGCAACGCATTTATCACACACTTACACACACACACACACTACACACACACACACACACACACACACACACCACACACACACACACACACACACACACAACATAAAAATTGCACAGAAGGGCACCGCTAAAAACAGTCCTAGCAGCCATCTTAAACCTCTATCACATTTTTACATAGACAGACAGACAGACAGACAGACAGACAGATAGACAGATAGATAGATAGATAGATAGATAGATAGATAGATAGATAGATAGATAGATAGATAGATAGATACATACATACATAGATAGGTAGATAGATAGAGGAAGGATGGAAGGAGGATGGAGGAAATTTGTAGGAAAGATGGAGAAAAGATGGATGGAGGATGGAGGAAGGATGGTGGAAAGATGGAGGGGGGATTGAGGGAGGATGGAGGGATGTTGGAGGAAAGATGGAGGGAGGAAGGAGGAACGATGGAGGGAGGATGGAGGAAAGATGGAGGGAAGATAGAGGAAAGGTGGAGGGGGGATGGAGGAAGGATGGAGGAAAGATAAGGGGAGGATGTAGGGAGGATGGAGGAAATATGGAGGAAAGACGGAGGGAGGATGGAGGAAAGATGAAGGGAGGATGGAGGAAAGATGGAGGGAGGATGGAGGGAAGATGGAGGAAAGATGGAGGAAAGATGGAGGGAGGATGGAGGGAGGATGGAGGAATGATGGAGGAAAGATGGAGGGAGGATGGAGGATAGATAGAGGAAAGATGGAGAAAAGCTCAGATGGAGGGCGGAGGAGGGATGGAGCTGGAGAGGAGAAGGAGAGATGGCGAGAGAGAGAGAGAGAGAGAGAGAGAGCGAGAGAGAGAGAGAGAGAGAGCGAGAACGGGAAGTGATGACTCCATACAGTGAAAAGGAAATGTCAGTGTAAAATGTAGAAGAGCAGCGAAAAGGAGCTGCAGGGCCTGTACTGATATAAACCTCCAGTGTGTGTGTGTGTGTGTGTGTGTGTGTGTGTGTGTGTGTGTGTGTGTGTGTGTGTGTGTGTGTGTGTTTTCAATCTCTCCAGGAAGATGTAAGTGTACTATTCTAGTTAGATCTGCACAGTAGGTGTGTGTGTGTATATCACAGACAGAGG
>JACRUU010000028.1:2964470-2976970 GCA_030449085.1 Kryptopterus vitreolus | reverse complement strand
CATGTGCGTAGTAAGACACGGGGTACCAGGCTCATGGTAAGATGCTGGGGTTACCATGTTCATTGTAAGACACTGGTAACAGGTTCAGGGTAAGATACTGGGGTACCATCCTATAAGTAAGACTTGGGGAGTAACATGGTCAGACTATGATGCTGGGGTAACAGGCTCAGGGTAAGATGCTGGGGGTACCATGATCAAAGTAAGACACTGGAGTAAGAGGTTTAGCCTAAAATTCTGGGGGTACCATGCTCAGAGTATGACCCTGGGGTAACAGGCTCAGGGTAAGATGCTGGGGGTACCATGCTCAGAGTATGATGCTGGGGTAACAGGCTCAGGGTAAGATGCTGGGGGTACTATGCTCAGAGTATGACCCTGGGGTAACAGGCTCAGGATAAGATGCTGGGGGTACCATGCTCAGAGTATGATGCTGGGGTAACAGGCTCAGGGTAAGATATTTGTGTAACATGTTCAGGGTAAGATGCTGGGGGTACCATGGTCAGAGTAAGACGGCGGGTACCAGGCTCAGGGTAAGATACTGAGGGTACCATGGTCAGAGTACGACGGGGGGTACCAGGCTCAGGGTAAGATGCTGAGGGTACCATGCTCAGTGTAAGACGGGGGGTACCAGTCTCAGGGTAAGATGCTGAGGGTACCATGCTCAGTGTAAGACACTGGGGTACCAGGCTCAGGGTAAGATGCTAGGGGTACCATGCTCACTGTAAGACACTGGGGTACCATGCTCACTGTAAAACACTGGAGTACCATGCTCACTGTAATACACTGGGATACCAGGTTTAGTCTAAGATGCTGGGGGTACTATACTCACTGTAAGACAATGGGGTACCATGCTCAGTGTAGGCGACTGGGGTACCAGGCTCAGGGTAAGATGCCGAGGGTACCATGCTCAGTGTAAGACGGGGGGTACCAGGCTCAGGGTAAGATGCTTGGGGTACCAGGCTCAGTGTAAGACACTGGGGTACCAGGCTCAGGGTAAGACGGGGGGTACCAGGCTCAGGGTAAGATGCTTGGGGTACCAGGCTCAAGGTAAGACATGGGGAGTAACATGCTCAGTGTAAGACGGGGGGTACCAGGCTCAGGGTAAGATGCTAGGGGTAACATGCTCAGTGTAAGACACTGGGGAGTAAGATCCTCTGGGTAAGATGCTATGGTATCATGTTGAGGTATTGCTCGGGGTAACATACTTAAGAGTAAGAAGTCTGGAAGTAAGGTCATAAAGGTTAAAGTTGTGCTTAAGTCTGAGTTTAGAGGCAGGTTTAATGTTCTCACAAATTTTCTTTCTCATTCAATTTCTTCTTATTATCTTTTTTTATATTTACAAGCCACCGAGTTTACAATGTTCACAGTTTCTGTAGAGTTGATGGAAAACAGTTTCCTGCTTTTTCTCCCTCGCTGACGGAGTGTTATTCTGTCCTTTCTCGCACACACACACACACACACACACACACACACACACACACACACACACACACACACAGACAGTTCTAATGAGGCCCGTCTCTAAAGTACTGTGTACACACTCAGAGCTGTCACATTAGCATGCACTTCACCCTTGTAGACCCTTCATCAAATACCTGTGGCTGGAGTGCATTCTGAGTGGAGTTGAGTCGAGCTGAGATGATTTGAAATGAGTTAAGTTCAGTTGAATCAACGCGACTCGAATCGAAGTCGAGTCAAAATGAGTCGAACTGTCAAGACGAATTGAGGTGAGATGAATCAAGATGAGTCGAGCTGGGTCAAGTCGAGTTGAGCTGGTCAAAATGAGTGTAGTCCAATAGACTTGAGTCAAGACGAGTCAAGCTGAGGCGAGTCAATGTGGTTCGAGCTGTGTTGAGTTGAGCTGACATGAGTCAAAATGATTCAAGTGTAGTCCGATAGACTTGAGTCAAGACGAGTCGAACAGAGTTCGGTCAAGATGAACTGAGGTGAGATGAATCCAGATGAGTCGTGATGAGTTGAGTGGTTCCAGCTGAGTCAAGCCAAATTAATTTGAGCTGACATGAGTCAAAATGAGTCAAGTGTAGTCCAATTCACTTGAGTGAAGATGAGTCAAGTTGTGGCGAGTCAATATGATTCGAGCTGTGTTGAGTTGAGCTGACAGGAGTCAAAATGAGTCAAGTGTAGTCCAACTGACTTGAGTCAAGATGAGTCGAACGGAGTTCAGTCATGATGAACTGAGGTGAGATGAGTCGTGATGAGTTGAGTCGTTCCAGCAAAGTCAAGTCGAGTCGAGCTGACATGAGTGTAGTCTGACTTGAGTCAAGTTGTGGTGAGTCAATATGATTCGAACTGAGTTGAGCTGAGTCAAGTTGAGCCTGCATGAACCAAAAAGTGTAGTCCAATTGACTCCAATTGATTCAAACTGACTCAAGCTGTTTTTGAGACGAGCCGAGATAAGTTGAGTCGAGTTTATTTAAGGCGAGTCGAGATGAGTCAAGCTGAATCGACTTGAGCCAGGAAGAGATCACCCGAGCCAGATCGATCCAAATCATAAAGTGGATGAATTTTTTACTCCTAGCCAAGGAAATCGATTTCCTATATTCATACTTTTAAACATTAAGCATCGAACATTTGTATTTTCATTAAGCGATGTGATCGGACAACACGTCATGGTGTTATCTCATTTCCTCAGAGGAGGCGAAGGATCTCCATCACCTCTCGGATCCTCTCTGAAGATCCTGATTGGCCCTGGGAAAGACCCCTGGAGCTGCTTCTCCGCGGTGGAACAGGTGTGAACAGCTAATGAGTCTCTCTCTTCTCATTGTCTCCTACATTACATCTTGTCTTCTTATCTCGTCCCTTAATTGGATCGTCGCCCAGACGCCGCCGGTTAGTGATGAAACTCTGCCCGTCTCTGCCTCGTCTGGCTCCATCCGAAGCGCAGAATCCTGGGCGAATCCCGCGGCTCCAATCGAAGAAATCAATTCTCATTTAATGGCTTGCTGGATGATCTGCAAGGTCAGGACGGAGTTGTGCAGGATGACGAGGGAGCGAGAATCCTGAGACGGAACGCCCCGGGAAACGTGGGCTTGCACTGAGAAGTCAAGGTTCTGAACGCTTGTTTTTGTGGAGGAGACCTAGACGCCCCTGGGACTCGTTTCCATTTTGCAGCGCTATTGATTAGGCGAGGGAACGCAAGCGATTACAAATTTTGCAAGTCTGATTCATCGGCGTCCAATTACACCTCGAGTGGTGCGTCGTTCACCAGGCGAGCAGCGGCAGGAGGGAAGAATGAGGTTATGGTAATATATGAGGAGCCATCTGGACCTTGGAAATGACCCACAAGCATAAAATATTACGTTTGGAAGCGAGAGGCCTGTTCGAAAAGAGTAACGAATACTATCGTCAAGTCTAAGTTAGGAAGAGCAACGCAAAGACGATTTATATTTTATATAACATCTTTTATCGGCAGCCGTCCAACACGCGGGATTTTCACACGGCGCAGACGAGTCAAGTCAAGATGATTCGTGCTGAGTTGAGGCGAGATGCGTCAAAATGAGTCAAGTCAAAACGATTTGATCTCAATTGGGTCCAGTCGAAATGAGTCATGTCAAGATGATTCGTGCTGAGTTGAGTTGAGATGCGTCAAAATGAGTCAAGTCAAAATGATTTGAGCTGAATTGGGCCCAGTCGAAATGAGTCATGTCAAGATGATTCGCGCTGAGTTGCGTCGAGATGCGTCAAAATGAGTCAAGTCAAAATGATTTGAGCTGAATTGGGCCCAGTCGAAATGAGTCATGTCAAGATGATTCGTGCTGAGTTGATGCGAGATGCGTCAAAATGAGTCAAGTCAAAACGATTTGAGCTGAATTGGGTCCAGTCGAAATGAGTCATGTCAAGATGATTCGTGCTGAGTTGAGTTGAGATGCGTCAAAATGAGTCAAGTCAAAACGATTTGAGCTGAATTGGGTCCAGTCAAAATGAGTCATGTCAAGATGATTCGTGCTGAGTTGAGTTGAGATGCGTCAAAATGAGTCAAGTCAAAACGATTTGAGCTGAATTGGGTCCAGTCGAAATGAGTCACGTCAAGATGATTCGTGCTGAGTTGATGCGAGATGCGTCAAAATGAGTCAAGTCAAAACGATTTGAGCTGAATTGGGTCCAGTCGAAATGAGTCATGTCAAGATGATTCGTGCTGAGTTGAGTTGAGATGCGTCAAAATGAGTCAAGTCAAAACGATTTGAGCTGAATTGGGCCCAGTTGAAATGAGTCAAGTCAAGATGATTTGAGCTGAGTTGAGTCGAGATGCGTCAAAATGAGTCAAGTCAAAACGATTTGAGCTGAATTGGGCCCAGTCGAAATGAGTCATGTCAAGATGATTCGTGCTGAGTTGAGTCGAGATGCGTCAAAATGAGTCAAGTCAAAATGATTTGAGCTGAATTGGGCCCAGTCGAAATGAGTCATGTCAAGATGATTCGTGCTGAGTTGATGCGAGATGCGTCAAAATGAGTCAAGTCAAAATGATTTGAGCTGAATTGGGTCGAGCCGAAATGAGTCATGTCAAGATGATTCGTGCTGAGTTGAGTCGAGATGCGTCAAGATGAGTCAAGTCAAGATGATTTGAGCTGAGTTGAGTCGAGATGCGTCAAGATGAGTCAAGTCAAAACGATTTGAGCTGAATTGGGCCCAGTCGAAATGAGTCATGTCAAGATGTTTTGAGCTGAGTTGAGTCAAGATGAGTCAAGATAATTCAAGATGATTTGAATTGAGCTGAATCAAGAGGAGTCAAACTGAGCTAAGCTTAGTCAAGTCGAATCAATATGAGTTTAATTAGGATGAGTCGAGAGGAGTCAAAATGGGTCAAGTCAAGATGAGTCGAATCAAGATGAGTTCAGGTAAGTTTCAACTCAAGCTGAGTTGAGATTCGAGATGAGTCAAAATGATTTGAGCTGAACTGGGTCGAGTCAAAATGAGTCACGTCAAGATGATTTGAACTGAGTTGAGTCAAGATGAGTCAAACTGAGTTAGGTTTAGTCGAGTTGAATCAAGAAGAGTTGACCTAAGTATAACTAAGATAAATCAAGCTGACTTGAGTCAAGATGAGTGAGTCGAGTCAAGATGATTTGAACTGAATTGAATCAAGATAAGTTGAGCTGAGGTTAATTAAGATAAGTCAAGCTGACTTGAATCAAGATGAGTCAAGCTGAACTGAGTCAAGAGGCATCAAACTGAGCTAGGCTTAGTCAAGTCGAATCAATTTATTATTTATTAGTTTATTTAAGATGAGTCAAGATGAACCGAGAGGAGTCAAAATGAGTCAAGTCAAGATGATTTGAGCCGAGTTGAATGGAGATGAGTAGATTTGAGTCAATCTGAGGCAAAATGTGGACGTCTCATGGGGATTCGTTTTACTCTTATCAACTTATCCTGTTCTTATACTACAATGTGATTGGACCAAACGTCCGAGTTCAATTTAAATCTTAAACGAAAAGGAAAAACAGGAAAGAAGATTTCAGAGAAACTCCAACCAGGACTTTGAACCTTTTTTATTTAATGCAACGGGGGGAAAAAAAACCCTAAGCGTGCACCTGGTGGTCATTAGTCCTGGAATCAGATCAGTCATCCACAGCGCAGTGTCGCAGGGATGGGGACGGGATGCGGCGCATTAGCACGTGTGCTAATGAGTTTACGAGTCGAGCCAAAGCACTTCAAATTGCGGATCCGTTGGACCGCAAATTCGCCGCTCGGCAACTTACCTCGAGACGCTTTACTAATGGACACTGGATTAATTAGCACTGACGGGTAAAAATGTCACTTCCTCGTGTTAAATGCACACAGGTCCTTCATGTAGAACCTGGAATTCTAGTTTCCTCAACGTCCAGGAACGTCCTTATAAAGGGGGTGTCAAATACAATTCATATTATCGTATGAACATTCATTCATTCATTTTCTAGCGTTTTATCCGATCTTCCCTCGGGTCACGTGGAGTCTGTGCCTATCTCAGGCGTCTATGGGCTTTAAGGAAGGATACACCCTTGATGGAATGCCAACCTCACATGTGCATGTCGGGCGAACATGATCCGAACAGAGGAGCAAATTTCCCCATGCATTCTCTATGAGGCCGGAATATCGTGGATTTCCTGAAATTCCGAACGTGTGTGAGATTCGGGAGGTATATGATGGTGATCCACTCCGGACCTCCTACGAGTGGATTTGCGCATATGTGCATGTCGGACGCTCACAGGACCGAACTGTGAGGCACCAAATTTCAACCCCATTCATTTTATATAGGAAAAAAATCCCGCTTTTTGGCCCCGGGTTGGGAATTCCGAGGCGGGATTCCTTATAAAAGTAACAGCACGGCTCACACCATCGGGACGCACGATATGAGGAATGATTCGTGACGATCGGATAAAAACTGCGGGACGAGTTACACGGCGAAAATTTGACCGAAGCGAGAGAGAGATTATAATAGTGATGCCACTAAATACTCCATTCTGATTGGTTAGCAGTTCCGCACTCTCACATCCAATCGGAACTCTCACTAGGGCTTTATCTTCTTCTCTTTATTCTTTCTTTCGGTAAGGATGGTGTGTGTGTGTGTGTGTGTGTGAAAGGTGTGTGTGTGTGTGTGTGAAAGGTGTGTGTGCCAAACACTTGCTTCTCGTCCGTAATCCGCATCCGAGTCGCTGATCTGACAGGTCGTGTGTTAAACCGCTATCAGCTACCTGGCGAGTTTACAGAGATGACCTTCACCACACACACACACACACACACACACACACACACACACACACACACACACACACACACACACACAGATAGAGGAATGAGAGAGAGAGAGAGAGAGAGAGAGAGAGAAAGAGCATCAAAGGCAGCGGTGCAGATAAATGTTTGAAGGAAATCTAGAAGGTTAAGAGTCTGAGGTCAGTTAGAGGCGCACACACACACACACACACACACACACACACACACACACACACACACACACACACACACACACACACACACACACTCTGTTCTCATGATACAGCATGTTCTCATATACACCGGCAGCCTTTGACCCCCAGGAGCAGTGAATCTGTGTGTGTGTGTGTGTGTGTGTGTGTGTGTGTGTGTGTGTGTGTGTGTGTGTGTGTGTGTGTGTGTGTGTGTGTGTGTATCTCAGGGTGGTCTGAGACTGATGGATGACATTACTGTTATATAGCGAAAGAAAAAATAGACAGAGAGAGAGAGAGAGAGTGGGGGATGTTGTTCTTTCTCTTTCTTCCCATGAGTTTTTTCTTTCTTTCATTTGTTTTTTTTTTCCCTCCGTAATATATTTTCTTTCCTTCGTTCGTTCTTTCTTTCTTTCTTTCTTTTTCAGTGTGTGATGAGTTTCACCTCGTGGGTTCAAGGTCAACCCTCTCTCTCTCTCCTCTCTCTCTCTCTCTCTCGTCTCTCTCTCTCTCTCTAGCTCTCTCTCAACATTTATCGCTTAAACTCTTTTTCTTAAAACGTCTCTCTTTCTGGTCTCTCTTTTCTCCACTCTTTATTTTTCCTTCTTTCTCTCTATTGTCCTTACTTATTTTCTCCATAATATATATATATATATATATATATATATATATATATATAATATATATATATATATATTATGTGCTTATCCAAAGAGTACACACACACACACATACACACACTTTTGTTTCCTCCTTTATCTCCTCGTCCCACACCGTCTCTCCTTATCGTATCCCTCGTTCCCCCTGGAAGACGTGTGAATATAAACGTAAATGTAACGTCCTTATAGGCAATTTTAGATACGTTTCATATTTCCCGTGTGGAGAGATAACGGGGACGAGTCGCGCTCAGAGACGCGCTATAATACTGATAGGACACGGACGGAGAGACGCGATGATACGCTGCGGATAGAAAAAAAAACAACCTCCTGTACAGTGAGGCGTTTACACACCGAGCGAACTCCGCACACTCGCTGGTTTTATTTACAACGATCCTCCACACACAGCGGAGACGAACCACGGAGGCGTTTCTACCTAACCTATATTACTTACCTCACCTTACCTCACCTTACCTCACCTTACCTCACCTACCTCCCTTATGTTTCCTACTCTACCTAACCTCTATTACCTCCCTCACCTTACCTTCCCTACCTCACCTTACCTTTCCTACCTCGCTACTCTACCTAACCTCTATTACCTCCCTCACCTTACCTCACCTACCTCCCTTATGTTTCCTACTCTACCTAACCTCTATTACCTCCCTCACCTTACCTCACCTACCTCCCTTATGTTTCCTACTCTACCTACTCTACCTAACCTCCCTCACCTTACCTCCTCTACCTCACCTTACCTTCCCTACCTCCCTACTCTACCTAACCTCTATTACCTCCCTCACCTTACCTCACCTACCTCCCTACTCTACCTAACCTCTATTACCTCCCTCACCTTACCTCCCTACCTCCCTACTCTATTACCTCCCTCACCTTACCTCCCCTACCTCACCTTACCTCCCTTATCTTCCCTACCACCCTACTCTACCTAATCTCTATTACCTCCCTCACCTTACCATCCCTACCTCACCTTCCCTTCCCTACCTCCCTACTCAACCTAACCTCTATTACTTCCCTCACCTTACCTCACCTTACCTTCCCTACCTCCCTACTCTACCTAACCTCTATTACCTCCCTCACCTTACCTTCCCTACCTCCCTACTCAACCTAACCTCTATTACCTCCCTCACCTTACCTCACCTACCTCCCTTATGTTTCCTACTCTACCTACTCTACCTAACCTCCCTCACCTTACCTTCCCTACCTCCCTACTCTACCTAACCTCTATTACCTCCCTCACCTTACCACCTTCCCTACCTCCCTACTCTACCTAACCTCTATTACCTCCCTCACCTTACCTCACCTTACCTCCCTACTCTACCTAACCTCTATTACCTCCCTCACCTTACCTCACCTTACCTCACCTACCTCCCTTATGTTTCCTACTCTACCTACTCTACCTAACCTCCCTCACCTTACCTCCCTACCTCACCTACCTTCCCTACCCTACTCTACCTACCTCTATTACCTCCCTCACCTACCTCACCTACCTCCCTACTCTCAACCTATTACCTCCCTCACCCCTACCTACCTCCCTACCTACTCTAACCTCCGAACCTATTACCTCCCTCACCTACCTCACCTTACCTCCCCTACCTAACCTCTATTACCTCCCTACCTACCTCCCTTACCTCTTTTATCTTCCCTACTCTACCTAACCTCTCTTACCTCCCTCACCTACCTCACCTTACCTTCCCTACCTCCCTTCTCTGCCTAACCTCCCCTACCTACCTCTCTTATCTTCCCTACCCCTACCTAACCTCCTCACCTTACCTCCCTTATCTCCCTCCACCTACCTCACCTCTACCTCCTCTACCTACCCCTATTACCTACCTATACCTCTATCTCCCTACTCTCCCTCACCTTACCTCACCTTACCTTCCCTACCTCCCTTCTCTGCCTAACCTCCCCTACCTACCTCTCTTATCTTCCCTACCCTACCTAACCTCTCTCACCTTACCTCCCTTATCTGCCCCACCTACCTCACCTCTACATACATCCCTACTCTACCTAACCTCTATTACCTCCCTCACCTTACCTCCCTACTCTACCTAACCTCTATTACCTCCCTCACCTACCTCACCTTACCTCCCTACTCTACCTAACCTCTATTACCTCCCTCACCTACCCCCTTACCTCTTTTATCTTCCCTACTCTACCAAACCTCTCTTACCTCCCTCACCTACCTCACCTTACCTTCCCTACCTCCCTTCTCTGCCTAACCTCCCCTACCTACCTCTCTTATCTTCCCTACCCTACCTAACCTCTCTCACCTTACCTCCCTTATCTGCCCCACCTACCTCACCTCTACATACATCCCTACCTCACCTCTCTAACTCACCTCACTTACCTTTCCTTATCTACCCTACCTACCTCCCTTATCTTCTCTACCTTCCTACTCTACCTAACCTATCTTACCTCCCTCCCTTACCTGACCTACCTACCTCCCTTTCTTCCCTTATCTACCCTTACCTCCCTTACCCCCCCTACATACCATACCTCACATAGCTACCTACCTCACCTACCTCACATCCCTCTTCCCTACCTACCTTGGTGGTGGTGGGATTTAAACCTGTGATCATCCAGTCCAGAGGCCAATGCCTTAACCACTGAGCTGCTACGTCCAAACCGTACCTACCTACTTACCTATGTATCTCACCTACCTTACCTCCCTACCTACCTTTCCTACATGCCTTACCTCCCTACCTGAATCTCCAGTGTGAACCTCACGTGTCATGATTCTATCAGGTTACTACATAACGAATTTGAACCTTATGAAGAAAAGCCAGCAGGCAACCACAGGGAACTCAGCGAGACGATTTCGACTCCACGCCGTGTTCCACTTTGGCATGAGACCAGAATGAATATGACGACCCGCTCTCTCCTTCACGCAGTCTGCTGCTCGCCGTTCCTCTCCTCCCTCATTTGCATACTAACGATCTGATGTTTCGCTGTTCGAGCGAGGCGTAGTGTTTATTCATGAGATTCCGGAGCGGGAGACGCGATCCCGATCTCGTGCGAGTTGTTGGGATACGCCGCAGGAAAGACGCCCTATTTAATAACAACCCAACCCGCCCGTCAGATTTAATCGCGTCCCTGCGACGCTTGATGAAGTTCGACCTCCTGCTCTTTGTAGAATAAAAGATGGAAAACGACGTTAATCTGGGATGTTAAAGGGCGGGAGAACCTGCAGCGATAATCAGCCGGGCGATATTTGAGGACTCAAGAATTCTTGCGAGGTAAAATCTAGAAGTTTGGAGATGAGACCTGTTTACAAGACTTTATTTACCTACATTTCCACACTATCCAGGATGGATCCCAGAAAATGCTTGACCATGCTTCGAAGAGAAGGACTTCCAGGTCCGGATGAAGCGGACCTGGCATTTCCAGACTATCACACTTTAAAGCACGGATCCCAGAAGATGCTTGACCAGGACCCATTCCAGTTGAAGCAGGCCTGGAAGTCTTCTTTCCAAAGCATGGTCAAGATTCTTCTGGGATCCATGCTGGATCTCTGCAACAACGTGCCAGACCATCACAAAGTCCCCAGGAGACAAATCTGGTGATTGTGGTGAATGCAGAAGTAAGTTCCTGGTGAGAGAGTCATGTCTGAGGGGGAGCTCGGTGGTTGGAAGTGCACAGGACGATGCCCGTTTTGGAAAACTGATCAGTGCAACGGCGCATTCAGCCTTCGGGGTGTTCAGTGGATTAAAGGCGCTGGGGTACTGATCAGAAGGTCGGGGGACTCGAGCCCCGGTATGGCCAAGCTGCCACACTTGGATCCGTGAGCAAGACCCTTCATTTTCTGTGCTCCAGGGGGCGCTGTATCATTATACAGCTGGGATATGCGAAGAAACAATTTGACTGTGATGTAACGTATACGTGACATAAAGGCTATTCTATTCGTCTTCCTCTGGTGCTGCCATCTAGTGGCGAGTCATAAAACTACTTTCGGGAGCAAACAAAATGAAACGCAAATTTGACACCACCTTACGAATCGCGTCGATGGAAGCTGGAGGAATAAGTTCTGCTTGTCTGCGATGTGGAGGTCCGGAGGGTGTGAGGACACCTGCTGCTGCCGTTTCTCCTCGGAACGTAATTACACACCCTGCACGCCTGCAAACAACATGCTTTAACACACCGAGCCCTGCCATTTCCTCCCACTGCAGATTAATAAAAATGACAGCTTTCGCGACGCCGTCGCCTCTGTGGTGAATCTTTTCACCCCGCAAGTGAAAAAGCCAAACGGGAATAACGACACATTCAGATTGATACAATAAAAAAACGAAAAGAACGAAAAGAACGTGTAAAAAAATGACACGCAAAACATTTCATTTAAATATCGCATATGAATATATCGCACTGAATAAGATGCATATAATACAACCTGCGTCCAGTTATAACCTCCTTTATTTCTTTCTTTTTCTCTCCTTTCTTTCCTGACTTTCTTCTTTCTTTCTCTTTATCATTGAACACTTCTTTCTTTCTCTTCGGGTTATTTCTGTTATTTATTTATTTATTCCTGTATATCATCATTTTTTCTTACTTTCATTCTTTCTTTCACGTTGTAATCTCTTTCTTTCTTTCTCTTTATCATTGTTCTTTATTTCATTCATTCATTCATTCATTCATTCTTTCTCTCTTTCTGTTCTTTCTTTATATCTCTATCATTGTTCGTTATTTTTTATTCACATTGTTTCATTCTTTCTTTCATTCTCTCTCTCTCTCTCTCTCTTTACCTCCTGCCTTCCTTCCTTCCTTCCTTCCTTCCTGCTACAAAGCCGTCATAAAAAAGGTCTAAATTCTGTTTGCCTTTTGGTGACAGAATTGTTTATAGTTTTCCCCTTCAGTGAACCTTATCGCGCAACGTCGCCCCCTCCAGACCATAATAGTCACTTTACACAGGTTCCGTCCTTCTGCATTAAAATGCACTGAA
>JACRUU010000028.1:2939470-2959470 GCA_030449085.1 Kryptopterus vitreolus | reverse complement strand
CAGCGTAACGTCTCCGGCTCGGGCAGGAGGTGCAGGTTTCCTAATCCGGATCTGATCCTTGATATGAAGCTTTCTGTACAGATTTGAGCCATAAAAAATGCTTTACAAAACAACTGAGAGGTGAAAAAGAACCTTAAGATAGAGATAGAACCTCCAACATGTTGAAGAGGAGCTCCGAAAATGTTGCTGGAGAATCCAACAGGTTAAATAAGACCTCCAACATAGAGCTAGAACCTCCAACATGTTATGTGGAACCTCAAACATAGAACTGGATCATCCAGCAGGGAGCTAGAACCCCTAACATAGAGATGTAGTCTACATCATAGAACTAGAACCTCCTAGATTTTAGGTAGAACATCCAATATAGAGCTAGAGTCTCCAACATGTTATGTGGAACCTCAAACATAGAACTGGAATGTCCAAAAGGGAGTTAGAACCTCTAACATACAGCCAGAGTCTACAACATAGAACCTCCACCATACTGATGCAATCACCATGTTAAATAAAACCACCAACATAGAGCTAGAACCTCCAACATAGAGCTAAGAATCTCCAAAATAGAGCTAGAATCTCCAACATAGAGCTAGAACCTCCTAGATTTTAAGTAGAACCTCCAACATAGACCCAACATAGAGCTAGAACCTCCAACATATAGCTAGAACATCCAACATAGAGCTAGAACCTCCTATATTTTAAGTAGAACCTCCAACATAGAACTACAACCTCCTAGATTTTAAGTAGAACCTCCAACATTGAGCCAACATACAGCTAGAACCTCTAACATAGAGCTAGAACCTCCAACATAAAGCTAGAATCTTCTATATTTTAAGTAGAATTTCCAACATAGGGATAGAACCTCCAACATACAGCCAGAGTCTACAACATAGAACCTCCACCATATGGATGAAATCTCCAACATGTTAACAAAACCACCAACATGGAGCTAGAACCTCTAACATTCTAAGTAAAACCTCCAACATAGAACCCGAGTCTCCAAGTGAAGTTTTTGGAACTTACAAACTTGAAAGAACCTCCAACAGAGAGCTACAACCGCCACCATGGAGCCAGAGTCTACAACATAGAACCTAAACCATACAGACGAAATCTATAACGTGTTAAATAAAACCACCAACATTCAGCTAGAACCATCAACATAGATTCTAGAACCTCCAAAAGACGACTACAACCTCCGATGCGGAGTCAGAATCTACAACATGTTATGTGGAACCTCAAACATACAGCTTGAACATCCAGGAGAGAGCTAGAACCTCCAACATGTTAAATAGAACCTCCGTGTCAAAGTGCTACAACCGCCAACATAGAAACTCCACCTTAGAGGCGAAATCTCCAGCATGGAGCCGGAACCTCCAATATGTTAAATAGAACACCAGTCTCACGGACAGGTTTAAGACCATGGACCGTTATAGCGCGTCATACGACCTTCATAAGGTCCTCGCATATTGCACATAGCTAAAAATCGTCATCTGGTTTAATCTTCCGCCTGAGACACGCGTGTTTTCTTTACACCGTCATGAAAATATTTATTGCCTGAGAGGATCCATATACATCTAAATAAATAAATAAATAAATAAATAAATAAATAAATAAATAAATAAATAGAGAGGGTTTTATCTGTAATTAATTCATTAATTCATCATGAATATGCAAATGAGGGTGGAATAAAGCCATCTAATTTGAATATTCTTTCAGATGGAGTCACGGATGTAAACAATTTTGCACACACACACACACACACACACACACACACGCGCACACACACACACACACACACACACACACACACAGTATATCTGCAAGCTAACAATCTTAACTCAAACAGCAGTTCAAATAGTCGAGAAAATGCGTCATTTACATTATTTATTCTGATTTAATCTTTCTGCTGGCAAATACACCCTGCACTATGTGTGTGTGTGTGTGTGTGTGTGTGTGTGTGTGTGTGTGTGTGTGTGTGTGTGTGTGTGTGTGTGTGTGTGTGCTGCTGGGGTTAGTACTGCGGATGACAGACTGTACAATCAGCAGTAGCTCCACCATTAAGCAACATTAAAAAGGCATTGAGGCTTTGGGCTGAAACTGCGCACGCAATAAATACGCCGCTTCTGTAATGAAGCTCGGAAAAGAATTTCCAATATTCCGACGCTTCGTTCTTTTCATTAGAAACGTCAGTAATATCCAAGGCAGAAAATGAAAGCCGGTGGGTTTTTTCTCCTCTTTCCGCCTCTGGATTTCTCCTTTTGTTGTTCACATCGATAATTCTCCTCTTTCCTGTTCGCTAAACTACACGCTGCTATCTGTCGCTCGGAACATGACGGGTAACATCTGAGCGAGCTGGAACCTCCGAGTTGTAATGCAGAAACTGCAAAATGTAAACTAGAAGCTCCAGCATGATAAATAAAGACATCAACATGGAGCTAGAACCACAAACATCATAAATAAAAACATCAACAACCTCCAAAGTGTTAAATAAACCCATAAACAAGGAGCTAGAACCTCAAAAGTGTTAAATAAACCCATAGACATGGAGCTAGAACCACAAACATGATAAATAAAAACATCAACATGGAGCTAGAACATCCAAAGTGTTAAATAAACCCATAAACAAGGGGCTAGAACCTCAAAAGTGTTAAATAAACCCATCAGACATGGAGCTAGAACCTAGAACCACAAACATGATAAATAAAAACATCAACATGGAGCTAGAACATCCAAAGTGTTAAATAAACCCATAAACATGGAGCTAGAACAGCTAAAAGTTGTTAATATAGAACCTCCAAAAGTGAAATAAACAACAATTAAAGCTAGAACCACAAACATGATAAATAAAAATCATCAACATGGAGCATAGAACCAAAAAGCTAGAACATAAGCTAGAACCAAAAACATGATAAATAAAAACATCAACATGGAGCTAGAATGTTAGGATCCATCCAAAGTGTTAAATAAAACCCATCAAACATGGACTTTAGAATGGAGCTAGAACCACAAACATGTTAAATAAAAACATCAACATGGAGCTAGAAGTAGACCACAAACATGATAATATAAAATCATCAGCATGGAGCTAGAACCTCCAACATGTTAAATAAAAACATCAACATGGAGCTAGAACATCCAAAGTGTTAAATAAACCCATCAACATGGAGCTAGAACCACAAACATGTTAAATAAAAACATCAACATGGAGCTAGAACCACAAACATGATATATAAAATCATCAACATGGAGCTAGAACCTCCAACATGTCATGTAAACCCATCAACATGGAGCTAGAACATCCAAAGTGTTAAATAAACCCATCAACATGGAGCTAGAACCACAAACATGTTAAATAAAAACATCAACATGGAGCTAGAACCACAAACATGATATATAAATCATCAACATATATAAAATCATCAACATGGAGCTAGAACCTCCAACATGTCATGTAAACCCATCAACATGGAGCTAGAACCTCCAAAGTGTTAAATAAACCCATCAACATGGAGCTAGAACCACAAACATGTTAAATAAAGTCATCAACATGGAGCTAGAACCTCCAACATGTTATATAAAGACATAAACATGAAGCTTGAACCTCCAACCTGATAAATAAAGCAATCAACATGGAGCTAGAACCTCCAACATGTTACATAAAGCCATCAACATGGAGCTAGAACCTCCAACATGTTAAATAAAGTCATAAACATAGAGTTAGAACCTCAAACATGTTATATAAAGCAATCAACATGGTGCTAGAGCCTCCATTATGTTAAATAAACCCATAAGCATGGAGCTAGAACTACAAACAAGTTAAAAAAAAACATCAACATGGAGCTAGAACCACAAACATGTTATATAAAGACATCAACATAGAGCTAGAACCTCCAAAGTGTTAAATAAACCCATAAACATGGAGCTAGAACCACAAACATGTTAAATAAAGCCATCAACATGGAGCTAGAACCTCCAAAGTGTTAAATAAACCCATAAACAAGGAGCTAGAACCCAAAAGTGTTAAATAAACCCAAACATGGAGCTAGAACCACAAACATGATAAATAAAAACATCAACATGGAGCTAGAACCACAAACATGATAAATAAAAACATCAACATGGAGCTAGAACACACACATGTTATATAAACCCAGCAAAATGGAGGAGCTAGAACATCCAAAGTGTTAAATAAACTCATAAACATGGAGCTAGAACCACAAACATGTTAAATAAAGCCATCAACATGGAGCTAGAACCACAAACATCATAAATAAAAACATCAACATGGAGCTAGAACCACACACATGTTATATAAACCCAGCAAAATGTAGCTAGAACATCCAAAGTGTTAAATAAACTCATATACATGGAGCTAGAACCACAAACATGTTAAATAAAGACATCAACATGGAGCTAGAACCTCCAAAGTGTTAAATAAACCCATAAACATGGAGCTAGAACCACAAATATATTGAATAAAAACATCAACATGGAGCTAGAACCACAAACATGATAAATAAAAACATGGAGCTAGAACCACACATGTTATATAAAACATGGAGCTAGAACATCCAAAGTGTTAAAAACATAAATAAACCCATAAACATGGAGCTAGAACCACAAACATGATAAATAAAAACATCAACATGGAGCTAGAACCACACATGTTATATAAACCCAGCAAAATGGAGCTAGAACATCCAAAGTGTTAAATAAACTCATAAACATGGAGCTAGAACCACAAACATGTTAAATAAAGCCATCAACATGGAGCTAGAACCACAAACATCATAAATAAAAACATCAACATGGAGCTAGAACCACACACATGTTATATAAACAGCCAAGCAAAATGTAGCTAGAACATCCAAAGTGTTAAATAAACCTCATAAACATGGAGCTAGAACCACAAACATGATAAATAAAAACATCAACATGGAGCTAGAACATCCAAAGTGTTAAATAAACCCATAAACAAGGAGCTAGAACCTCCAAAGTGTTAAATAAACCCATAGACATGGAGCTAGAACCACAAAGATGTTAAATAAAGACATCAACATGGAGCTAGAACCTCCAAAGTGTTAAATAAACCCATAGACATGGAGCTAGAACCACAAACATGATAAATAAAAACATCAACATGGAGTTAGAACCTCAAAAGTGTTAAATAAACCCATAGACATGGAGCTAGAACCACCAAACAGATAAATAAAACCTCAACATGGAGTAGAACCTCAAAACGTGTTAAATAAACCCATAGACATGGAGCTAGAACCACCAAAATGTTAAATAAACCCATCAACATGGAGTTAGAACCTCAAACATGATAAATAAAGCAATCAACATGGTGCTAGAACCTCCAGCATGTTAAATAAACCCATAAACATGGAGCTAGAACCTCCAATATACCCACTCAGAAGCTTTTACTAGCAATAATTTGACATAACGAGTGTAAATTGAACAATTTAGCGACACACCAGAGTTAAATTATTATATCGGAGTCATTTGTGTTGTAGGTTCACACAGAACCTTTAGTTTGTCTGCAAAAATGCTAAATTCCGCACATTTCCTCAGCTCATATAAACGATTTAATAACACGGTCTAAATTATAACGGACGGATTTTGGGTGGTTTTAAAAGTATTTTATAGACAAATCTGAGGTAAATAATGATCTTCCCAAACGTTTCCTCCTGCTCTGAGCTTTTATTATGCGTATATTCCGACGTAGTCGCGATAAACCAGCTCTAAACAACATTCATTCATTCATTCATTTTCTAGCGCTTTATCCGATCTTCCCTCGGGTCACGGGGAGTCTGTGTCTATCTCAGGCGTCTATGTGCATTAAGGCAGGATACACCCTGGATGGAATGCCATCCCACAAGGGCACACACACACACACACACACACACACATTCATACACTAGGGACAATTTTCCAAGGTGCCAATCAACCTACCGTGCATGTTTTTGGACCGGGGGAGGAAACCGGAGAGAACCGGAGAAAAAGAGAAAAACCCCCTGAGGCACAGGAAGAACATGCACAAACTCCACACACACATGGCCGAGACGGGAATCGAACCCGGATCCTGGCGGTGTGAGGCGAATGTGCTAACCACTACGCCACCATAGTGCCCCCAGCTCTAAACAACAATTCGAGTCAAATAAAGAGTTTTATCAGTAAAAGTACAAACATTTCTGAGGTAAAAATCGATGACCTTAAAACTTATGTAAGACATTTTTTTTCAATATTTTGAAAGATTTAATTTATTTCAGCGACAGACAAAACTTGTCAAGACAGGACTTTATTAATCCCAAAAGGAAATTGCTCCAGAGTGCAATAATAAAAAAAATATATGTATATAAATGAAATATATTTGAAAAATAAACACAATATTCTATATACAATATACAGTCGTCCCTCGGGAGTTTTCCAAGAGCACCGAAAATCCGCAAATAACGGATGTATTAATAAAAAAAAACAAACAAACAAAAAAAAACATGGCTATAAATGCCTTTACTACGGAAAAAAAAAAAAACATTTTCACTTTCACCGGAGCACTTTTACAATTGTCACTCAAGCGAATTTCTCTCACGCTTAAATTGAGGAACATGAAGAAACTGCGTATTTTCTTCACACTTTCACCTCGTTTCTACTTCGTCTCTGCCACTTTGACTCATTACACACGTTCACGCAGGTCATACGTTTTGCTTTATGGCCCGGCGAGGTCTAATTGAATGTAATCTCCTGTAGCTAATCGCCTCCCATTAATGCCGTTAATCACGGAAAACCAGCGACGTCTCGCTAAACGAGGGCGAGCTCTTACAATACAAGATGTACAGAATACGACAGGTTAAATAAGACCTCCAAGATAGAGCTGGAACCCCTGACATGCTATGTGGAACCTCAAACATAGAACTGGACCATCCAGCAGCGATCTAGAACCCCTAACATAGAGGCGGAGTCTACAACATAGAGATAGAACCTCCTAGATTTTAGGTAGAACATCCAATATAGAGATAGAGTCTACAACATGTTATGTGGAACCTCAAACATAGAACTGGAATGTCCAAAAGTGAGTTAGAACCTTTAACATACAGCCAGAATCTACAACATAGAACCTCCACCATACAGATGAAATCACCATGTTAAATAAAACCACCAAGAATCTCTAAAATACAGCTAGAAACTCCAACATAGAACTACTACCTCCTATATTTTAAGTAGGACCTCCAACATAGAGCCAACATAGAGCTAGAACCTCCAACATATAGCTAGAAGCTCCAACATAAAGCAATAGTCTCCAACATAGAACCTCCACCATACAGATGAAATCGCCATGATAAATAAAACCACCAAGAATCTCTAAAATAGAGCTAGAACCTCCAACATAGAGCTAGAACCTCCTAGATTTTAAGTAGAACCTCCAAAATAGAGCCAGCATAGAGCAAGAACCTTCAACATATAGGTAGAACCTCCAACATAGAGTTAGAAGCTCCTATATTTTAAGTAGAACCTACAAGATAGAACTACTACCTCCTAGATTTTAATTAGTACCTCCAACATAGAGCCAACAAAGAGCTACAACCTGCAACATACAGCTAGAACCTCCAACATAAAGCAATAGTCTCCAACATAGAACCTCCACCATACAGATGAAATCACCATGTTAAATAAAACCACCAAGAATCTCTAAAATAGACCTAGAAACTCCAACATAGAGCTAGAACCTCCTAGATTTTAAGTAGAACCTCCAAAACAGAGCCAATATCGAGCAAGAACCTTCAACATATAGGTAGAACCTCCAACATAGAGTTAGAAGCTCCTATATTTTAAGTAGAACCTACAACATAGAACTACTACCTCCTAGATTTTAATTAGTACCTCCAACATAGTGCTAGAACCTCCAACATAGAGCTAGAACCTCCAACATAGTGCTAGAACCTCCAACATAGAGCTAGAACCTCCAACATACAGCAATAGTTTCCAACATAGAACCTCCACCATAACAGATGAAATCGCCATGTTAAATAAAACCACCAACATAGAGCTAGAACCTCCAACATAGAGCTAAGAATCTCTAAAATCGAACTAGAACCTCCAAAATAGAGCTAGAACCTCCTACATTTTAAGTAGAACCCCCAACATAGAGCCAACAAAGAGCTAGAACCTCCAACATACAGCTAGAACCTCCAACATACCAGGGAAAGAGACCCTGGAAAATGACGACGCCCGTTTACCTGAAATGTCTTTTTACGCTATTATTATGGGCTGGCTGTTCCATTCCAAACGGAGCTCAAATTTAACGTATAAGAAAATGAGGAACTTCCAAAAGCTACGATTTTCCATCCCTCGACTGAAACGGTGCAATAGATTTTCCCCGGCTGTGGAAAGAATAAGCTTAGAGCATTTTCTGGCCCTGAAATGCGCATCGCTGTTTTAATTTATCGCTGTATTTATTTATTTTTTATCAAAATGTGGTAATTAGCATCAATAAAAATGTTGTTGTTGACGTCTTGTGTTGGAAATGTGTCTCACAGGCACCATGAAGAGACCCTGAAAGTCACTAACGGCTGCTTTAATTTATGATTAATTTATAATATATGACTTACCAGAGGTGTTTGATTGGATGTTTTAGCGTCATATTGTGTACATGGTGGTACCGGTTAATATGTGTGTGTGTGTGTGTGTGTGTGTGTGTGTGTGCCGACAACATAATCCTCGGAGGCTTCAGATTGGATGGCGTAGGACCCGCAGTGGTGGAGACTGATGACTTTGTCCCTCGGAGAGTTTCTCCGCTCGCATCGCTCAACGCAATAAACACATCTCCAGGATTCCCTTTTCTTCCCCAGCGGCCATTTTGGGGAAAAAAACAAAACAAAAAAGGTCAATCGTTTATCATTGTGAGTTTCCCCGGGCGAGTTCTCAGCGAGACATTTACAGATACAGATGGACCATGAATTCTGAAAGCTAAAATAATAACCTGAAACATCTCGCCGTTCTTTGCATATCCGCAGCCCCGAGACACCGCGCTAATCTCCCCGACATGTTAGACGTATTGCTCATTAAAAGTTTTACGCTAGTCAGCGGAAGGTTGCGAGTTCAAATCTCACGAGACGACGCTGTCGGAATCTGCGAGCATCCTCTGAACGCTACAACTTGCTTTCCTGTCAAAGTAACGTTTCCCCCAAACCCCCACCGCCAACCCCTTCTCCACACTCCCATTCACGCTAGTCATTTCCTGTTCTGTTTTGCTATTTGTTGTTTTGAGCTTTGTTTGTACACAATGTTGTCAGTTAGAGTACATTTATAACACGTTTCTTTTATTAGCAATTTAGCAACACTCCTGAGGTAAATTTTGCTGCTTTGCGCCATTTCTGTCGTAGACAATTTGCTTGTTGTAATGACGTAGTAGCAAATTTTTAGCTAGCTAGAGATCAATTTTTAGCTAGCTAGATTTCATTAGCACCAAACCTTCAGCGCATCTCAGGTAAAGGGATGTTTCCGATCATTTTACCTCATTTTTTTTTAAACTTTCCCCGTAGAAAAGAGTAATGATGCATAACAGCTACATGTTCGCTAGGCTAACCATAAATTCAGTCATATGGAGTCTTTTATTAGCAATTTAGCAACATTCCTGAGGTAAATTTTGCTGTTTGCGCCATTTCTGTCGTCAAGCCTTTGCTTTGTCCATAGACATGCCTTAACGCTAACACGCTAGCCACAATTTTTGCATCAAAACCGATGTAAATTGTGTTTGAAAGCACTTTTATCTCATTGAAATCGTTTCAATAACAGTAAGCTAATTTCTTTCCCCGTAGAAATGTAGTAATGATGATTAACAGCTACATGTTCGCTAGGCTAACCATTATTTCACTCATATGGAGACTCTTATTAGCAATTTTAGCAACACTCCTGAGGTAAATTTCGCCATTTCTGTCATCGAACCTTTGTTTTGTCAGTAGACATGCCTTGACGCTAACATGCGAGCCACAATTTTTGCATCAAAACCGATGGAAATTGTGTTTTTAAACACTTTTATCTCATTGAAATCTTTTCAATAACAGTAAGCTAAATCGTATGCAAATTTTGGGAATAACAGCTACATGTTAGCTAGACTAACCATAATTTCACTCATATGGAGTCTTTTATTAGCAATTTAGCAACATTCCTGAGGTAAATTATTACGGTTTTGTCTCATTTTTGCCATAACAAATCTCAAAATTTGAAAGTAAGTTATTATTATTATTATTATTATTATTCATTCATTCATTCATCTTCTACCGCTTTTATCCGATCTTCCCTCGGGTCACGGGGAGTCTGTGTCTATCTCAGGCATCTATGGGCATTAAGGCAGGATACACCCTGGATGGATTGCCAACCCATCGCATGGCACACACACACACACATTCACGCACAAACATTCATACACTAGTGACAATTTTCCAAGGTGCCAATCAACCTACCGTGCATGTTTTTGGACCGGGGGAGGAAACCGGAGAACCCTGGGGAGAAAAACCCCCCTGAGGCACGGGGAGAACATGCAAACTCCACACACACATGGCCGAGACGGGAATCGAACCCGGATCCTGGCGGTGTGAGGCGAACGTGCTAACCACTAAGCCACCGTGCCCCCTATTATTATTATGATTATTATTATTATTATATAATTAAAATAATTATTATATTATCTAATTATATATTATGATACTATATTAATATAATTATATAATAATTATTATTATAATTTTATAAACGAAAGAGAAGGATTTTGCGAAATGGCCACGTCATAACATCCTAGTGATAAACTAAACACATGACGAGTGAGTGACCGCCATGCAGATCAGGCTCTGTGGAGGGTATTTGCGCTAAAAGAATGAGCTAGAACGGGATTTTTCACTTTTTTTTTTTTTCCCAGGTCTTTTCAGGATTTTAATGCCTCGCTTCACTGAGACGAACTACAAAGTATGAGAAAAGCTTAGTGTATCTGCGAAGCTTTACTCGTTTAAGACGTTTAATGTGAGAATTAGCCTGGATCAGACACAAAAAAGGGGAACGTTTCGGAGCAGATGGGGCGCTATAGACACATAAACATACCGGGAGGATTTGCTGTTTGTCTGAATCTCAAAACAACAACAAACAAAAAAAACATCCCAGACATTACATTAGATGGAAAAATATCATGTATGAAATGAAATCCAGTCGTTATTCCGAATGAATCAGGTGTGAAATTGAATACGACGTAATTTGAAGTACTTAAATGCTGCAATTAGCGTTAAATAATGGCTAATCTGACAGACAAGCGTTATGCTAGCATGCACACGTAGCAGTACAATAAAATCCAGGCCCTATTTAAACCTAAAGAATAATAAAAAAAAACATACCCTTATAATTAACTGTGTTTTTTTCCCCCCTCCGGAACGTTGTTAGCGTAATTACTACGATTGAAATTAGCGATAAATGATTGTTATTATAAAGGGTCAGGTGAAATTTCCACTCGACGTAGAACGAGATATTTTTCCAACAAAACGCCTTTTATTACAGATATACGAGTCATTTATATGATAAAATAATGCGGTGATATTAATCTGATGAAACACAGTTTTCAGCGCTCATGTGGAATTGGAAACGCTTCTGTGATTTCATAGCTGCACTTTTCCTGCCGTTATTTCAAGGCTAATTAGAGAACGCTAATTTATAGGCTTTTTTTTTTTATATTCAGATGTCCCTTCTCTGTGTGTACATGTTTACGGTTTAATTTTTAATGTGTAAACTACTCTGTGTGTTTTTTATAATAAAATCCTCATCAAATAATTAATAACAACTCAACGGATTCAGAGAATGAATAATTACATTGGATGGATGGATGGATAATAAATTGGTAATAGCTGGATGGATGGATAAATCGATAATGAATGGATGGATAGACAGACAGACAGATTAACAATTAATAGGTGATATCTGGAAGGATGGATGATGAGAAGGTGATGGATGGATGAGTAAACAGTTGATTGACGGATGGATGAATGAGAAATTAGACAATGGATGGAAGGCTGTGATGGATAGATGAATTGATGGGTAGATGAATAAAACATGATGAATAGATAGATGGATGGCTAGATGAATTGAGGATGGAGGGATAAATAGATGGATGGAAAAATGGATGATTAGATGAAAGTATGGTTGGATGGATAGATGGATGGAGAGATGAATAGATGGATGATAGATGATGATGGATGGATGAATAGATGGATGGATAGATAGATGAATAGATGGATGGAAAAATGGATGGATAGATAAAAGTATGGTTGGATGGATGGAGAGATGAATAGATGGATAGAGGGATGAATAGATGGATGGAAAAATAGATGATTAGATGAAAGTATAGTTGGATGGATAGATGGAGAGATGAATAGATGATGGATGGAGATAGATGGATGGATGCAAATATGGAGATGGATAATAGATGAAAGTATGAGTAGGATCCTGGATGGCTGAGGGATAGATGGATGGAGGAGAGGAATAGATGATGGATGGGAATGGGATGGAAAATGGATAGATGATTAGATGCTGAAAGTATGGGTAGATGGATGGATGGGGGAATGATGGATAGAGGGATGACTAGATGGATGGAAAAATGGATGATTAGATGAAACTATGGTGGATGGATGGACGGCTGGATGGATAGATGGATGAATAGATGGATGGAAAAATAAATGATTAGATGAAAGTATGGTTGGATGGATAGATGGATGGAGGGATGAATAGATGGATGGATTGTTCCTTCACTTCATCCTTATTTTGGGATGGGAATTTGCATGGTGATGGCAAAGCAGATCATCCTATTGAGTGTGTGTGTGTGTGTGTGTGTGTGTGTGTGTGTGTGTGTGTCGCTGACAACACAAACTGAAACTCAGTCCATCTGTCCATCATGTTTTTTTTCTGCTGACTGGTTTAAAAAAAGAAATAAAGAGGAGAAATAAAGTCAAGCTTAAGGGTTTTATTTTTGCTAATCGATCTCCTTGGGACAAGGGAAGGTGGGTGTGTGTGTGTGTGTGTGTGTGTGTGTGTGTGTGTGTGTGTGTGTGTGTACTAAAAAATGTAAACATCTTCATTTCATTCATTCTTCTAGCGCTTTATCCGATCTTCCCTCGGGTCACGGGGAGTCGTCTGTGTCTATCTCAGGCGTCTATGGGCATTAATGCAGGATACACCCTGGATGGAATACCAACCCATCACACACACACACACACACACACACACACATTCATACACTAGGGACAATTTTCCAAGGTGCCAATCAACCTACCTACCGTGCATGTTTTTTGGACCGGGGGGAGGAAACCGGAGAACCCGGAGAAAAAAACCCCCTGAGGCACGGGGAGAACATGCATGCAAACTCCACACACACATGGCCGAGACGAGACGGGAATCGAACCCGGACCCTGGCGGTGTGAGGCGAACGTGCTGCTAACCACTAAGCCACTGTGCCCCCTATATATATATATATATATATATATATATATATATATATATATATATATATATATATATATATGTATATATTGTATAAACATATTTATTTGTTTGTTTCCATCTCTGAAACTCTTTGTGTATAAGATAAAGTCCTCAGACTGAAAACACATCGTGTACGTCTCACCTCTCGAGTTACGTTACTGCTATTCTTCATCTTTTCTTTCGCTAACTGAAAGCCGTTCTCGGAGCGTTGCGGATGAAACCACACCAACACGTTTGTTTTCTGTTCGTCTGCGCTCATGAGATTAACGCCAGCAGCGGTTTTTTCTTACACATTCATCTTTTTTTGTTGTTGTTGTTGTTGTTGTTTTCCTGGTTTTGTTTTACTTTTTTATTTTGTAATGCCTTCCGTCGTGGCGGCTGCGGTTACAGTCAAACAAACCCCAATATTGTATGACTTTTATTGTCGCTGAAGCAGATTCTTCTTCCTGCTCCGGAAAAAAACTCAGCTGTGATTAAATACACACTCCATCTCAGGGCCGAGATATATAGATATATATATATATATATATATATATATATATATATATATATATATATACTATATATACACTCAAAAAAATGATTTTATAGTTATGTGAGGAAATTACATTAAACTTGACTTGATAATTACTATAATAATAATTGATAATTACTATAATAATAAAAATTCATATTAAATTATATGATAATAAATAATAACATACGATAATAATTAATGACATTAAAAACGCATGAATTGTTCTTTTTGCTTGCGTGTATAAACGACAATCAGCAATAATTTCGCTGGAATCCAATTTGAAAAATGAGGCAATTCTCTGTGTGTGTGTGTGTGTGTGTGTGTGTGTGTGTGTGTGTGTGTGTTCTCTGTAGATTTGAATAAATGTAGCACTCGGGGCCTTTGCTTCGAAAATGTGCACTGGGGGAATTAAAAAGTGCTTTAACACCCTAATTTGTCACCTCGGGGTGCTAAGTTTTTTTTAATAGAGCGTGTGTGTGTGTGTGTGTGTGTGTGTGTGTGTGCGTGTGTCTTCTGTACTTATGCCTGCCCAGGGTGGTATTTCTGTCTCAAATGAAATGCAGCTGATGTTTAATTAAGGAACGTGAGACGATACAGGTTTCTCAAATAGACTAACTTGTTTATTGAAGGGTTTATTAGGAGTGAGTGTGTAGTGTGTGTGTGTGTGTGTGTGAGTGTGTGTGTGTGTGTGTGTGTGTGTGTGTGTGTGTGTGTGTGTGTGTGTATCTTGATTCAGGGAACATTTTGATGTCCAACTGATGTTATAGACTAATTTGTTTAAAAAAAGACATCTGGATGGATAGATTGATGAATGATGGCCGGATGGATGGATTTAAGGGTGATATCTGTATAAAGGGATGGATGAGTAAATGTGTAAATGAAGAATGAAAAGCAAGAAGAGTGAATGGATGAGTGAAAAGATGGATGGATGGATGGATGGATGAATAGGTGATACTAGGTGAATTAATTAATGGATGGATGGATGGATAAATGAGAGATACTGGTTGAATGGATATGTAGGTGGATGGATGGATGGATGAATGGATGGATAAATGAGTGATACTGGGATTACTGGTGAATGGATATGTAGGCGGGATGGATGGATGGATGAATGATAGATACTGGTTGAATGGATATGTAGGTGGATGGATGGATGGATGGATGGATACATGAGTGATACTGGTTGAATGGATATGTAGGTTGGATGGATGGATGGATGGATGGATATGGATGGATGAGTGATACTGGGTGAATGGATATGTAGGATATGGATGGATGGATGGATGGATAAATGATAGATACTGGATATAGGAATGATGGAGGATGGATGGATGGATGGATGGATAAATGAGAGATACTGGTTGAATGGATATGGATGGATGGATGGATGGATGGATGGATGGATAATTGAGTGCTACTGGGTGAATGGATATGTAGGTAGATGGATGGCTGGATGGATGGATGGATAATGAGAGATACTGGTTGAATGGATATGTAGGTGGGTATGGATGGATGGATGGATGGATAAATAGGAGATACTGGTTGAATGGATGTATGGATGGATGATGGATGGATGGATGGATGGATAAATGAGTGATACTGGTTGAATGGATATGTAGGTGGATGGATGGATGGATGGATAAATGAGTGATACTGGGTGAATGGATATGTAGGCGGGATGGATGGATGGATGGAAGGAAATGGATGGATACTGGGTGATGGATTGTACTGGTGGATGGATGGATGGATGGATGTATGGATGGATGGATGGATTGGAGATGATTGATGGATTGATACGAGGGTGAATGGATATGTATGGTAGATGGATGGGCTTTATGGATGGATGGATGGATAATGAGAGATACTGGTTGAATGGATATGTAGGTGGGGTGGGGTGATGGATGGATGGATGGATGGATGATAAATAGGAGATACTGGTTGAATGGATATGTTGGTGGATGGATGGATGGATGGATGGATGGAGGATAATGAGTGGCTACTGGGTGAATGGATATGTAGGTAGATGGATGGGATGGATGGATGGATGGATGGATGGATAATGAGAGATATGTTGAATGGATATGTAGGATGGATGTGGTGGATGGATGATGGATGGATGATGATAAATGATAGCTACTGGTTGAATGGATATGTAGGTGGATGGATGGATGGATTGAGAGATGGATGAATGAATGTATGGATGCTTGAGTAGATGAATACAAAGATGAAGGGAGAACCAAATAGAGAGAAAGAGAAGGAGAGGAATATATGTGGATGGATGGATAGATGGATGGAGAAACTGATTATTGTTGTGTGTTCGAGTCAGATCCATTAATGTTACATCCCATTTGTGTGTGTGTGTTTGCATGCGTGTGTGTGTGTGTGTGTGTGTGTGTGTGTGTGTGTGTGTGTGTGTGTGGTCGTCTCCCTCTTTGGCTTATAACGGCATTGGCATAGGAAAGTGTTTGGTTCGAAGCACTTGTTTTTTTTCCTGCTTTTATTTCCTCGTTTATTCCAAAGCATCTGTTTGCGAATGGATAAAGGGATATGCTCCAAAACACACACACACACACACACACACACACACACACACACACACACACACTGGTTAGGGGCTAAGATTCTGGCATAAGCATGGCTTGCCATCTAATGGAGGGGAAAGAGAGAAAGAGAAAGTGAGAGTAAGAGAGATGGAGAGAATGAGAGAAAGAGATAAAGAGAATGAGAGAGGGAATGTGGAGCCTCATTACTGGACCATATGCTGCTCCGTTTATTAATTTAGTCAGAAAATGCTTTATTTAGCAACAAATATTCACTCTGAAATGTTCCTGAGAGAGAGAGAGAGAGAGAGAAAGAGAAGAAAAGAAGGATGGGATAGATATGTGATCATTAGAATGAAGAAATATGAAGGGGAGAAATAAAGGGGTGGAGGGTTTGGTGAATGAAAGGTGATGGATGGATGGATGGATGGATGGATATATAAAGAAATGCGGCGGTATACGGCTACATGGATGATAGAGTGGATGAATAGAATATTCAAATAGATGATGGATGGATGGATGGATGGATGGATGGAAGAGTGAATAAATAGACACATGGATGAGAGAGTAATTGGGTGATATTAGGTAAATGGATGGACAGATGGATCAGTGGGAAGACAGATGGATGGAGAAGTAAAACCACATGATGGTTTCAGTAGATGAAGGGATCAATGGATGGAATTGTTGGGTGGATGAGTGCATTAATAGGTGATAATAGGGGAACGGATACGTAAACAAATGAATGAGTGAATGGATGGATAAAAAGTTAATAGTGGGTGACTGGATATATGGATGGATGGATGAATGATATTGATTTGGATGGATGGATGGATGATAAATGAGTGATACTGGGTGAATGGATATGTAGGTAGGTGGATGGATGGTTGGATGAATAGGTGATACTAGGTGAATTAATTAATAGGTGGATGGATAAATGAGTGGTACTGGATATATATGGATGGATGGATGAATCGGTGACACTAGGTGAATGTATTAATGTATAGGTGGATGGATACATGAGTGAAACTGGGTGAATGGATATATAAGTTGATAGATGGATGAATAGGTGATACTAGGTGAATGTATTAATGGATGGGTGGATATATGAGTGATACTGGGTGAATGTATATATAGGGGGATGGATGGATGGATTGAGAGATGGCCGAATGAATATATGGATGCTTGAGTAGATGAATACAAAGATGTAGGTGGATGGATGGATGGATGGATGGATGGATAGGTGATACTAGGTGAATGAATTTATGGATGGATGGATGATGAGTGAAACTTGGTGAACTGGTTATATAGGTTGATGGATGGAGGGATGAATAGGTGATGCTAGGTGAATGAATTTATGGATGGATGGATGAATGAGTGATACTGGGTGAATTGATATATAGGTTGATGGAGATGTAGGGGATACTAAGTGATGAATTTATGGATGGATGGATGAATGGAGTGATACTGGGTGAATGATATATAGGTTGATGGAGGGATGAATAGGGGATACTAGGTGAATGAATTTATGGATGGATGGATGAATGAGTGATACTGGGTGAATGGTTATATAGGTTGATGGATGGAGGGATGAATAGGTGATACTAGGTGAATGAATTTATGGATGGATGGATGAATGAGTGATACTTGGTGAATGGTTATATAGGTGGATGGATGGAGGGATGAATTTAATAGGTGATACTAGGTGAATTAATTATGGATGGATGAATGATCGGACTGGGTGAATGGATATATAGGTGGATGAATGGATGAATAGTTGATACTAGGTGTATTAATATTCGGATGGATGGAGGTATAATTCAGTGATACTGTCTGAAAGGATATATAGATGGATGGATAGATGAATGTATGAATAGGCGATACTATGTGACTGGATATATGGATGGATGGATGAACAGATGGATCAAGAGATGAATGAATGAATGAATAGGAGATACTATGTGAATAGATGGATGGATGGATGGATAGATTAACAGATGGATGAAGGTATGTATGAATACACTCATATATACAGTGTTTAATGAGAACATGTGCAAGTGTGTGTGTGTGTGTGTGTGTGTGTGTGTGTGTGTTGTGATGGATTGCTCTTGTACTTAAGAGCGACTCAGTGAGTACTGGGTCCAACAATAACGCATTGAACGCAGGCGGAGGCAGGACACAGGGGAGGTGCCATCTGTTAAGTGTTTGTGTGTGTGTGTGTGTGTGTGTGTGTGTGTGTGTGTGTGTGTGTGTGTGTGTGTGTGTGTGTGAAAGAGAGTGTGAGAGAGAATGTGTGTGTGTCAGTTTATGTCCTCATGTGCTCAAAATAACACTGACAGACTGCATAATAACTGGGGACCGTGTGTGTGTGTGTGTGTGTGTGTGTGAGTGGGTGTGTGTGTGTGTGTGTGTGTGTTGTGTGTGTGTTTGTGTGAATGCTGAGATTATGTCCCCAGTTTCTGAGACCTCAGAATGACACTCCGACTAAAGACAATGTGGTTCACTTAAAACATGATGCAAGGACGTTCCGCCTGAGGACATCTTCAAGGACAGTGTGAATAAAAACAACGAAGGAAGGACATTTTGGCGAACTTGAAGAATTATGAAGACATTTTTTCCCCTCTAAGACACAACACCAAGTTACTCAGAGGACATTCCTCCTAGGAGACGCTCCGTCACCGGGGACATTTCTTTAAATCACACTTTTCCCTAAAACACACACTTATTTCCATACAACACACTCTGAGGACCTCCTTTCGGAGAATTCTTATGATACGTACTCTGAGGACACACAAACGTAGAACATTGTGCTCAGGAATATACTCCGAGGACACGGTTCTGAGGACAGATTTTTCTGAGGACAGATTTACGAGGACCCTCTTCCTTAAAACACAATCGACAATAGAACGCATTATGAGGACATGCTACTTTTGAGGACACACGTACATAGAAATTATCCTGAGGACACTCGTGATCAGAAAACACACTTGCTCAGAACATCCTCGCTTAGAACACACTATGAGGACACGGACGCACACTCACACACGCACACACACACACACACCACACACACACACACACACACACACACACAAACCTAGAGGTTTCTATATGAGGGTTGGCCAGATGTCCGCATGAATAAAAACCCATGAATTGCATTACTGAGACTGTTTCACTAGGGGAGATATTAGGTCTGCACAAATGGCTTAAAAACAAACCTATACACACACACACACCACACACACACACACACACACACACACACACACACACACACACACACACACACACACACACACACACAGTCAATAGTCATCAGGAATTTGTCTCTACAGCATGTTTCTCAACCGAAACCGGAGTTATGACCATGCTCTTTCACTTTATTTACACACACACACACACACACACACACACACACACACACACACACACACACA
>JACRUU010000028.1:2899470-2936970 GCA_030449085.1 Kryptopterus vitreolus | reverse complement strand
CGCGATGTCGGTGTATAAACTCTAAACTCGCGTCATTGCATTTTTCTCTTCGACTATCGGCTGCGTTTTTTTTTTTTTTTTTTTCCATTTGATTAATTCTTTTGTCTGCCCTTGAATAAAGGACAGTAATGATGGACTTGTAGACAGACAGACTGACAGACGGACACACGGAAGGACAATATATCATTAATAACCAGAACTGACTCCTGCTTATTCATTCAAAAACCTCATGAAACGAGTGGGGAAAAAAAAAGAAAAAGCGAATTTCACTGACCTTGCGCTGGCCATAGAGGCTTACTATGAATTATGCAGCGAACCATCTGCTTTGGAACAACACACACACACACACACCACACACACACACACACACACACACACACACACACACACACAGATACAAAAATAATGTTGAGAAAGGTAAGGCTTTTTCAGTCTCAGGTTATATATTTGATGCTCAGCACTTACATATATGAACACACACACACACACACACACACACACACACACTATTTTCTGAAACAGCACTATAGAACAGAATAACACTCTCTGAGGAAAAGCACTATCTGCCCTCTTCTATATATGGACCACATTGACAGTTCTGATTGGCTGGTGTCACTGTGATTGACAGGGGGAAGAAATGTAGGCCCCTCCCATCTCCTTTTTTCCCCCCCCCTCCTGCTACTTAAGCAAACTAAAGATAACAACAGGGTTTTAGCACGTTCGCCTCACATCTCCAGGGTCCGGGTTCGATTCCCGTCTCGGCCATGTGTGTGTGGAGTTTGTGCATGTTCTCCCCGTGTCTCAGGGGGTTTTTCTCCGGGTTCTCCGGTTTCCTTCCGCGGTCCAAAAACATGTGCACGGTAGGTTGATTGGCACCTTGGAAAATTGTCCCTAGTGTAATGAATGTGTGTGTGTGTGTGTGTGTGTGTGTGTGTGTGTGTGTGTGCCCTGCGATGTGTTGGCATTCCCATCCAGGGTGTATCCTGCCTTAATGCCCATAGACGCCTGAGATAGACTCAGACTCCCCGTGACCCGAGGGAAGATCGGATAAAGCGCTAGAAGATGAATGAATGAATGAAGATAACAACGTTTGTCAACGTAGATCATTAGAGAAGGTCCAATCAAGGCCATCTCATCCAGGGCCTTCCAGAAACGCTTCTCCATGCACCATCTCCCCCAGAACATCCCAGATCCGAGAGAAGACCCAATTGACGTTCCGGGCCGGATCTCTAAGGCCTTCTCTTATCAACAAGACCAAACATACATCTGGAGGACCAATTCGATGACCGTCTCCTCCAAAAGCGTCTTTTTATGGAGATCCTGCAGAACTTCTACACCCTTTTATTAAACCTCGTTCAGACGTCTGTCTCTAATTGGCTCTCCGTGTTCATTTTTTGCAGCGGCAAACGACAGAATTAGTCAGTGCATGCTGCGAACAAAGAGAATTGTTCTCTCTCTCTCTCACACACACACACACACACACACACACACACAACAGATTAATTACTCTCATCAGTCTGAGTTCGGCTTTGTAACGAAACCATGAATAATGTGCTCATAACGCATGGCTTCACACTGCTGGATACAGAGCTGCTACGGCCACACACACACACACACACACACACACACACATGAATAAGTTTGTTTCCGTGTGTAAGTGTTTTGAGCTTTTGATTTATGAAAGAGGCTGCTTATCTGTGTTTTTGTCCTCTGCAGTGGAGAGGAGCTGAAAACACAGAGCGAGGAGAGAATATTTGATCTGCTTGTTTACAGAGAAGAGGACAAAAAAAGAAGCTTTTGATGGCCTTAAAAAGACCCATTTCGTGAGGAATTTAGACCTTGCAGTGCAGCGGTTAAGGCCTTACCGTTTTACCGCTTCCTGGTAGACGGGAGAGGAAGATGAACTCTGGAGGACGAGGAGGAACCTCCGACTTCTACATTCGAACCTCAGGAGGAGTCTTAACGAGTTAACGAGCATCAATCAGGTGTTTCCTTCCCCCTGGAGGAGCTTACGTCTAGCCCAGGGTTGTCCAATCTTTTCCACAAAGGGCCAGTGTGGGTGCAGGTCCACCAAACCAAGTCCACTCTAAAATTGACCTGCTTCAATCTAATGATTTTCATTTTCAATGCCTATCAGGTGTGACCCTTAATTGATTGGATTAAGACTTAAGACTTAAGTAATACTAATACAGGAGTGTCCTATCAGCACGGTGGCGTAGTGGTTAGCACGTTCGCCTAACACCGCCAGGGTCCGGGTTCGATTCCCGGCCATGTGTGTGTGGTTTCATTCTTCTCATTCTCCCCGTGCCTCCGGGGTTTTTCTTTTCTCCGGGTTCTCCGGTTTCCTCCCCCGTTCCAAAAACATGCACGGTAGGTTTATTGGCACCTTGGAAAATTGTCCCGTAGTGTGTGAGTGTGTGTTGATGTGTGTGCCTGCGATGGGTTGGCATTCCATCCAATGGTGTATTCCTGCCTTAATGCCCATAGACGCCTGAGATAGACACAGACTCCCCGTGACCCGAGGAAAGATCGGATATAGCGGTAGAAGATGAATGAATGAATGAATGAATGAATGAGTGTCCAATCATTTCCACGAAGGGATAGTGGGGGTGCAGATTTTCAATCCAATCAATTAAGGGTCACACCTGATTGAAAATGAAAATCATTAGATTCGAAGCAGGACATTTTTAGGGTGGACTTGGTTTGGTTGGAAGGAAAACCTGCACCCACACTGGCCCTTTGTGGAAAAGATTGGACAACCCTGGTCTAGCCTTTTGCGATGTTTGGTGAGATATCATTCACCACTCTGGTCCATCTATTGCTTTGATTGGTCGTTGGGTAAGATGTCATTATCAATTAGGAGTCACCTTATCTCCAACACCTGATACTAGAGAATCCAGAGCCTAGAACATTTCAAAACACCTTCTTAAACAGGAGATCCAAGAGAATGACCAATCAGGAGCAGTGCTAGCCGTAATGTTCCCGACATGGACCAAGTTTAACTAGAACGTACCAAAGAACGGGACCAATCAGGAAAAAGGTCAACCAGAGTATGTCAGGTGGACCAATCGGGAGCAAGGTCGATTAAAACATTCCTCAAGAGCAACGCGAGCCGTAACATTCCAAAGATGGACCAATTAGGAGCAAGTGTAAATGGAACATGCCAATCAGGAGAAACTAGACAACGTGTCAACTAGAACATAGCAAGGAGGGACCAATCAGAGAGGGACCAATCAGGAGCAAGGTCATCTAGAACATTCCAGAATGGAACAATCAATATTATTCCCAAAAAGGACCAACATCAAAATCGAACTTTGAGAGAGGGACCAATCAGGAACAAGGTCAACTAGATAATTCCAAAAATAAATAAATTAAGTTGACCTTGCTCCAATCAGGTCAACTAGATCTTTCCAGAGAGGGACCAATCAGGAACAAGTTCAAACATATCATTCCAGATAGGGACCAATCATCAGCAAGGTCAACTCGATCGTTCCCAGAGGGGGACCAATCAGGAGAAATGTCCCATAGATCATTTCAGAAAAGCCACCAATCCGGAGCAGCGCTAGCCATAACGATCCAAAGATGGACCAAATAGGAACAAGTTTAACGAGAACATTCCGAACAGGGACCAATCAGGAGAAAGCTCAATTAAAACATACGAACGAGAGACTTCTAGGGGATCACCGCCAAGTAGATCGTTCTCAGAGCGGGACCAATCAGAAGAAATATCAAATGGATTATTTCAGAAAAGGGACCAATCAGGAGCAATCGCAATTCGAAGCAAAGTCAAATAGAACATGTCAGCCCGTCGGGAAGGCCTTTACCCTTCAACAGGTCGGTTGAATGATGAAGTTAATAGTACGTTGTTATCCCAGGGGCCCTTAGTGTTGTTTAGTCGGGACTCCCGCACCGATATTACACTAAGAGCAGCTTTTAAACCTCACGCTGGATGGCCTTCAAAACTCAACTTCAATAACACCCCGAGTGACATCTCTCAAACCTTATTTAATCAAGTTGATGTCATTGGGCCGCCCTCAGAGAGCTCCTCAGCATTCGGCCGCAATCCTTTCCTTTTCATTTCCCCGTCAAACATTTTAGCGGCGCGACGGAACAAGGCTCAAGGACGAGGATGGCACGAGCGCGTCAGCGTGCTCTCTAAAACCAACAAAACAAGGCGACGAAACACCATCGGGCCGCTGCCTTAAGGCAGGATACACCCTGGATGGAATACCCACCCTTCACACACACACACACCCACAACACACATTCATACACTAGGGACAGTTTTCCAAGGTGCCAATCAACCTACCGTGCATGTTTTTGGACCGGGGGAGGAAACCGGAGAACCCGGAAAAACCCCTGAGACACGGGAGAAACATGCAAACTCCACACACACACACATGGCCGAGACGGGAATCGAACCGCGACCCTGGCGGTGTGAGGAGAACGTGCTGACCACTAAACCACCGTGTCCCTTTTACAAACACATACTTTTCCTTATGTCATGAGTATACAGTTAGCTAGACTAGCTAAGGAGACCCAGCGTACCGTTTCAAACCTAGCCGAGCTATACCATTTACCTTCGCTAACTTTCTTTGGGGGGAAAAGGGGGCACGGTGGCTTAGTGGTTAGCACGTTCGCCTCACACCGCCAGGGTCCGGGTTCGATTCCCGTTTCGACCATGTGTGTGTGGAGTTTGTGCATGTTCTCCCCGTGCCTCGGGGGGTTTTTCTCCAGGTTCTCCGGTTTCCTCCCCCTCCCCCGGTCCAAAACATGCATGGTATGTTGATTGGCACCTTGGAAAATTGTCCCTAGTGTATGAATGTGTGTGTGTGTGTGTGTGTGTGTCCTGCGATGGGTTGGCATTCCATCCAGGGTGTATCCTGCCTTAATGCCCATAGACGCCTGAGATAGACACAGACTCCCCGTGACCCGAGGGAAGATCGGATAAAGCGCTAGTATCCGGTACTGTTGTTAACTTAGTATGTATGAGACCAAGTTTATCTTTTTAAACCTAGCCTTTCTTTTGAGACCTAGCTTAGCATTCGAGACCTAGCTTACCGATTGGAATCTATCTTAGCTTTGGAGACCCTTCTTTGTGACCTAGCCCACTTCTGAAAACTAGCCTAGCTACGGAGACCTGGCATAAACGTTTCAGACTTAGCCTAGCTTTTAAGACTTAGTTTAACATTGCAAACCTAGCTTCGCTATGAGACCTGGCTTTATCGGTCAAAGCCTAGCTATAGAGATCTATCTTACTGTTTGCAGCCTAGACTAGCTAGCGGGACTTAGCTTACCGTGTAAACCTTACGCTAGCTATAGAGACCAAGCTTATCTTTTAAAACTTAGCCTAGCCATAGAATCTTAGTTTAGAACCTAGCCTTTCTTTTGAGCTTTAGCTTAGCAATAGCTTAGCAATAGCTTAGCAATAGCTTAGCTTAGCAATCTTACCTTTTGGAATCTAGCTTAGCTATGAAGACCTTCCTTTGTGGCCTAGCTATTACACCTCAGCATTTCTAATATTTATTATTTATTTAATTCCACATCGCAAAATGTCTGACTGTGAAGCCTTTATTGTTTTTTTGTTTTTTTTATTACAAACACACAAAATGTAGAAACGAAAGCGATGGTTTGTTTCCTGCCAAATAAAATGGAGCAATTTCAATGTTGTTACTCATAACGTAACCCTGACGATTGAGGCGACGGAAAAAAAAAACGTTTATTCAACCCTTAATTTATGTTTTTTTTTTTGTGTAAAGAAAAAGTAAATAACAAACGCGAATATAACCAGACTGCTATTACGTTTTGACGTTTACACAATATTTAAAGTGGTCTGTGCGTTTTTAGACTCGTGTTTGTGACAGAAGATACAGAGCTTATGTTCTATGACACATCCGAGCCGTGATTCAGACTTGATCTGCCTGCGAATGTCATGGCGTATATTTTGCAGCGTGTTGATAACGGCCTGTCATGACGCCGCGGCGTGACGAGGAAAATGCACTGTTCTTTACCTCTTGTGCTCGAGCTTCTCGGGGGGGGGGCGGGGGGTTCATCAGATGTTTGTCTGGGAGCCCGGACACGCCTGGAGCTCTTTCACTCGCGTCTACCTTCAGAAACAAACGCCGAACTGCTCAGGAGAACTCACTTCCTGTTCTTCTTTATTTGTATTTTTCCAAGAGTGGATTGTGTACATAAAGGATGATGCAATCTTTAATTTCAATGTTTTCAGCAATCAGTGATTGGCTGTCGATGATGGTGGTTAAATAACATTAATCAGTGATTGCATTGAGTGATTGGTTTGTTGCTGGGAACAGTGGGGATGCAGTGATTGGTTGTTGGGAACAGTGGGGGATCATGATTGGTTGTTGGGACAGTGAGGGATGAGTGATTGTTGTCAGTGGGTTGGGGGATGAACAGTGATTGGTTGCTGGGAACAGTGGGGGATCAGTGATTGGTTGTTGGGAACAGTGGGGGATGAGTGATTGGTTGCTGGGAACAGTGGGGTATCAGTGATTGGTTGCTGGGAACAGTGGGGGATCAGTGATTGGTTGTTGGGAATCAGTGAGGGATGAGTGATTGGTTGTTGGGAACAGTGGGGGATGAGTGATTGGTTGCTGGGAACAGTGGGGATCAGTGATTGGTTGCTGGGAACAGTGGGATCAGTGGGAGTGATTGGTTGCTGGGAACAGTGGGGATCAGTGATTGGTTGCTGGGAACAGTGGGGGGATCAGTGATTGGTTGCTGGGAACAGTGGGGGGGATCAGTGATTGGTTGCTGGGAACAGTGGGGATCAGTGATTGGTTTCTGGGAACAGTGGGGGATCAGTGATTGGTTGCTGAGAACAGTGGGGGATCAGTGATTGGATGTTGGGAACAGTGAGGTATGAGTGATTGGTTGTTGGGAACAGTGAGGGATGAGTGGTTGTTTGTTGGGGATCAGTGATTGGTTGCTGGGAACAGTGGTGGATGAGTGATTGTTGGGGATCAGTGATTGGTTGCTTGGAACAGTGGGGGATGAGTGATTGTTGGGGATCAGTGATTGGTTGCTGGGAACAGTGGGGGATGAGTGATTGTTGGGATCAGTGATTGGTTGTTGGGAACAGTGAGGGATGAGTGATTGTTTGTTGGGGTCAGTCGGGGGATGAGTGATGAGTGATTGGTCGCTGGGAACAGTGAGGGATGAGTGATTGTTTGTTGGGGATCAGTGATTGGTCGTTGGGAACAGAGTGATCAGTGATTGTTTTTGGGATGTAGTGATTGGTTGTTGGGAACACTGGGGATGAGTGATTGTTTGTTGGGTCAGTGATTGGTCGTTGGGACAGTGAGGGATAGTGATTGGTCGCTGGGAACAGTGAGGGATGAGTGATTGTTTGTTGGGATCAGTGATTGTTGCTGAACAGTGGGGGATGAGTGATTGTTGGGGATCAGTGATTGGTTGTTGGGAACAGTGAGGGATGAGTGATTGTTTGTTGGGGATCAGTGATTGGTCGTTGGGAACAGTGAGGGATGAGTGATTGTTTGTTGGGAATCAGTGATTGGTCGTTGGGACCAGTGAGGGATGAGTGATTGGTCGCTGGGAACAGTGAGGGATGAGTGATTGGTTGTTGGGGATTAGTCCATAATTATAGTGAATGTAGTAAATATATAAATATGTAATAAATATAAAAGACACGTCGGTCGTGAGTAATCCAAAAACCAGCATGAAATAAAATCAAGATGGAAGAGTTCAAAAAAAAAGAGAAAAGAAAAGAAAGTGCTTTAAAAGGCGAATTTAGAAACGAGAACAGAAAAATATATATAAAAAATAAAGTGCATTGATTTCGTGGTGAAATGATGAGAAACGGCAGCGGGGATATTTTTTTTTTGAAGCTTTTTAAATCTTTAGCAGGTTAAAGCACCGATAATGTGCTTTTAATGTGTCGGCATGCAGTGTGTGTGTGTGTGTGTGTGTGTGTGTGTGTGTGTGTGTGTGTGTGTGTTTTTAAATCTTTAGCAGGTTAAAGCTTTTAATGCATGACCGATAGTGTGTGCTTTTAATGTGTGTGGCATGTGTGTGTGTGTGTGTGTGTGTGTGTGTGTGTGTGTGTTCTGAGGTGTGCCAGAGAATGTTGTGTAAATTTGTTCTGGAGCCAGGAATGTTGTGTAAAAAGCCATTAACACGCCTAATACAATGCAAAGAGAAGAAAGCTGTCCCTGAATGAAGCGTGATGAATTCCACAGCGCTCCTGTTTCAACCCGACACGTCCATATTCACCATTCATCTGTAAGACGAGGGGTAAAAGTACAGCACACACACACACACACACACACACACACACACACACACACACACACACACATAATCCATTTCACCTGCCAAAAGATGGATGTTGATTATTTGTAGTGGTTTCAATATGCTGTACTGTGATTATATGTGATTTATATCCTGTGGTGTAAAATCGCGCATGCTAATGACGGTGTGTTTGTATAATGTGTTTAGAAAGTAAACACCAGTGCGATCGATAATTACGCTTCACAATTTCATACATTGTATAAAACGATCCACTGGAAACTTGTTAGCATCTCGCTTTATTATTTCATTATTTATCTGCTGTTTATTTAACAACATACATTCGAGCTTCATTGTTGCCGTTATTGATGTAACTTTAGTTTCCGTTATTAGAAATAAAAATAAAGAATTTTGTCGCATTTCTGTTTCACTTTTACACCAATGCTCATTATGGCATTGTAGGTTTATGGAGCATTATTCTAATATTTTACCAACAAACACAAGATAAATAATGAATTTCTCTGTCATTTCTAATATTAACTTTTTAATTAAAAAGCTGCGAGGCAAAATGTCTAATATATATATACTATATATATATATATATAATATATATATATATATATATATATATATATATATATATATATATAGATATATATTATATATATATAATATATATGAATATATATATCAGCATAGAAAATTTATAGAAAAAGCCATAGAATATATATATATATATATATATATATATATATATATATATATATAATATATATATATATATATATAAAAAGGATATATATATATATATATATATATATATATATATATATATATATATATATATAAGGAAGAAAGCATAGAATATTTATATATATATATATATATATATATATATATAGCTATATATATATATTATCTATATATATATAATAATATATAATATATAAAGAAAGCCATTCTAAAATAGATAGAATATCTCTATCAAATATATTATAGATATATATATATAATATATATATATATATATAATAATATAAAGAAAGGCATAGCCTCTATATATGAACTATATATAGAACCGAAAGCATAGAAAATATATATAGATATATATATACCATAAATAATATATATATATATCTATATATATATATATATATAATATATAGATAGAAAGGATATATATATAATATATATTATATATAAGAATCATAGATATATATATATACTATATATATATATATATATATATATATATATATATAGATATACTATATATATATATATAAAAGGATAGAAAGCCATAGAATATATAAATAGAAAGGATATAATATATATATATATATATATATATAAAAGAAGAAAGCATAGAATATATATACACTAATAGCATTCTGAGATAATTATTCTATGCTTTCTTTCCCCCGACAGAACCTTCGATCATAAGTCATAATTCCATCATATTTGTCTTTAAAGAGATGCTGTTTAAAAAAAAAAAACCCTGACAGATGCAGGAGAAGCGGGAGAAATCGCTCTTCTCTGTAGACAGAAAGGGCGTGTTCTCTAAATAAATAATCAGCCTGATTGATTATCTCATTCCCGAGCCACATGTTGACCCATCCATCACTGAGAATCCGCCTCCCCCCCCCCCCCCATTCATATTTTTCTATTTCGTTTTCCACAAACCTGGAGCTGCAAGAGAGCGTGTTTATCTACGCTGGGGAACATTTTCAAAATGTAAGGCCTTGGGTCTTATTGATTACAGCGTGACATAAAGAAAAAAAAAAATAAAGTCCCCGAAGCCTCTGAGAGCTTATCTATAGCCGTATATACCGAGTGTGGTTTTAATTACATTTCTCTGTCTTTTTCTCTCTTTATCGGTCACGCCGTCCTTCCATAATGTGAACATGACCTGTTTAGCCTTAACGGCAGAGCACTGTGTGTGTGTGTGTGTGTGTGTGTGTGTGTGTGTGGTGTGTGTGTGTGGTGTGTGTGAAATATGAAAATTTCCCCCAAAAACCTTCTTCCATCAAGTTCGAACTTATAAGGGTTGGAATGCTAGAGGGATGCTTTTTTTTTATGTAATGAAGGGTTTGTGTAGGTGTTATGTAGCGCTATGAATGCCCTCTGTATACAGGTAAATGAATAAATATGTTTCATGCACATTTACGCCATTTGAGTGTATGAGTATAAGTATAGGAGTGTATGAGTATAAGAGTGTATGAGTATAGTATATGAGTATATGAGTGTATGAGTATGAGTGTATGAGTATATGAGTATATGAGTGTATGAGTATATGAGTATATGAGTATATGAGTGTATGAGTATATGAGTATATGAGTATATGAGTGTATGAGTATATGAGTATATATATGAGTATAAGAGTGTATGAGTTATGAGTGTCTCGATTAGTCCTGCGTAGTCTGAGTTGTATGAGTGTATGATTGTATGAGTATGAGTGTATGAGTATATGAGTATAGGAGTGTATGAGTGTATGAGTGTATGAGTGTATGAGTATATGAGTATCTATATGAGTGTCCATCGTATCTGCGATGTCTGCGTGTCTGCGTGTATGAGTGTATGAGTATATTCGTATGGCTGAGTGTCCTGCGTCGTCTGTGTGTGTGCGTCTCGGAGTATCTGCGTGTATGAGTGTATGGTCTATGAGTCTCTGAGTCTATGCGATGGTATGCCGTGTCTGAGTTAGTGAGTGCTGGTCATGCAGTATCTGAGTATGAGTCGTATGCGTTCTGAGTGTAAGTAGTGTCTATGAGAGTGTATGAGTGTATGAGTGTATGAGTGTATCGAGTGTCTCGTGTATGCGTCTGTAGGAGTGATGAGTGTGAGTCGAGGAGTGTATGAGTGTGCTGAGTGTATATGAGTGTCCATGCGTGATGCGTGATATGCGATGTCTGATCTGAGGCGTCTATAGAGTATATGTGTATGAGTGTCTGCGTGTATGCTGTGCATGTATGCGTGCTCGGAGTATAGGAGTGTATGAGTGTATGAGTCTATGCGTGTATGAGTATCGCGTGCCTCCTCGTGTGTATGAGTGTATGCGTCTGAGTGTATGAGTATGAGTGTATGCGTATCGCGTATAGGCCGTATGAGTGTCTGAGTGTATGAGTCCCTGCGTCTATGAGTATGAGTGTATGAGTATATGAGTCTATGATGTATAAGAGTGTATGAGTATATGAGTAGTATGAGTATAAGAGTGTATGAGTATATGAGTATATGAGTATCTGAGTGTATGAGTATATGAGTGTATGAGTATATGAGTGTATGAGTGTATGAGTGCACTGTAGCTGTGTACATAGGAGTGTCCAATGAGTATATGAGTGTATGAGTGTATGAGTATATGAGTATAAGAGTGTATGAGTCTCTGAGTATATGAGTGTATGAGTATCTGGAGTGTATGGTATGAGTGTCCTGTAGTCTGAGTCTCTGAGTGTCTGAGTGGTATAAGAGTGTATGAGTATATGAGTATATGAGTATCTGCTGTATGAGTGTATGAGTATATGAGTATCCGAGTGTATGTATAACTGTTGCGTTATGAGTGTATGAGTCTATGCGATGTATAGAGTATATGAGTGTCCTGAGTATCCGAGTGTATGTATATGAGTCTAAGAGTGTATGAGTCTGAGTATATGAGTGTATGAGTGTATGAGTGTATGAGTCTATGAGTATGAGTGTATGCTATCTGAGTGTATGCTAAGAGTGTATGAGTGTATGAGTATATGAGTGTATGAGTATATGAGTGTATGAGTGTATAGTCTATATGTGGCGTATATGAGTGTATGAGTGTATGAGTGTATGAGTATATGAGTATAAGAGTGTATGAGTGAGTTGTGTATGAGTGTATGCGTGTATCTAGGCGTGTCTGCTCTGCATTGTTGCGTTAATGTCTGCGTATCCGCGGTGGGAGGCGTATCGGAGTGTATCGTGTCATGTATATGCGTTATGAGTTATGAGTATATGAGGAGTGTCAGTATATGAGTGTATGAGTCGGCGTGTATGAGTGTATGCGGTGTATGAGTGTATGAGTGTATGCGTGTATGTGTATGAGTGAGTGTATGAGTCCTGAGTCTTATGAGTATAAGAGTGTATGAGTATATGAGAATGTCCTGAGTGTATGAGTGTATGAGTATGAGTGTATGAGTCTAGTGCGTATCGGAGTAAGTATAGACGTCCTGAGTGTATGAGTGATATGAGTGTCTGTGAGTGTATATGAGTGTATGAGTCTGAGTATGAGTGTATGAGTGTCTATGTGTATGCGTGTCTGAGTATGAGTTGTATGAGTATGAGTGTATGCTTAAGTATATGAGTGTCTGAAGTCTATGCTATCTAGTATATGAGTGTATGAGTATGAGTATCTGAGTATGGCGTATGATATATGTGTATTATGAGGTGTATGAGAGCGTTAGTATATTATATGAGTATTGAGTATATGAGTGTATGAGTGTATGAGTATATCTATATGTATGAGTCTATGCGTGTATGCCTATGAGTGTATGAGTGTATGAGTGTATGAGTATATGAGTATAAGAGTGTATGAGTGTATGAGTGTATGAGTATATGAGAGTGTATGAGTATATGAGTATATGAGTATATGAGTGTATGAGGAGTGTATGAGTATAGGAGTGTATGAGTAAGTATGTATGAGTGTATGATGGATGAGATAATGTGTGTATGATTGTGAGTGTATAGTGTATGAGTGTATGAGTATAGTGTATGAGTGTATGAGTATATGAGTGTATGAGTATAAGAGTGTATGAGTATATGAGTGTATGAGTGTATGAGTGTATGAGTGTATGAGTATATGAGTGTATGAGTGTATAAGAGTGTATGAGTATATGAGTGTATGAGTATAAGAGTGTATGAGTATATGAGTATGAGTATGAGTGTATGAGTGTGAGTATAGTGTATGAGTATATGAGTATGAGTATATATGAGTATATGAGTATATGAGTATATGAGTGTATGAGTGTATGAGTGTATGAGTATAGGAGTGTATGAGTATATGAGTATGAGTATAGGAGTATATGAGTAGAGGAGTGTAGGAGTGGAGGATGGGGTCAGGAGAAGGGTACAGAGATGAAGATGGGTGGATGTGACAGGATGATGTTTTTCCCCGAGTGAACGCGAGCTCTCTGATGGTGCTGAATGATCTATAATAAGGCATTAATACAGAAAAGCCTGCAGCGCGCACACACACACACACACACACACACACACACACACACACACACACACACACACACACACACACACAGCCTCGTCATGTTTTTGGGCAGGTTTCCCAGCGGGGGAAAGTGGCGAGTCGTGCGGGAGATTACGCTGAGTATTATGTGATGGTGGCAGAATGAATCTTACTGCTGTATAAATTATTCATGTCTCCAAAGCGATGCGTCTGAAACCATCTCATAGCGTCTGTATATGACTTCCATCGCTCTTCATATGTGTGTGTGTGTGTGTGTGTGTGTGTGGAACAGGGATGGAGGAAACTCACCCCTGAGAGAGCAGGAGGCCGGAGATGGAGAGATGTTCGAGGTTGTGGCGTCGCTGTAACGTCACTCTCACACTTCCTCCTGCTCGCTCTCTCTCTCTATAACACTCTATTATTTATTTATTTATTTATTTATTTTACTTTAACAAAAGATTCATAACATACTTCATAACATGTGAGAAAGATAGATAGATGCATATAGGACAGATAGATTGATAAGACAGGCAGATAGATAGAGATAGATAGATAGATAGATAGATAGATAGATAGATAGATAGATAGATAGATAGATAGATAGATAGATAGATAGATAGATAGATAGATAGATAGATAGATAGATAGATAGATAGATAGATAGATAGATAGACAGACATGACAGACAGATAGACAGATAGATAGATAGATAGATAGATAGATAGATAGATAGATAGATAGATAGATAGATAGATAGATAGATAGATAGATAGATAGATAGATAGATAGATAGATAGATAGATAGATAGATAGATAGATAATAGATAGATAGATAGATAGAATAGACTTATATATAGAGACAGACAGCCAGACAGCCAAACAGAAAGACAGACAGACAGACAGATAGATAGATAGATAGATAGATAGATAGATAGATAGATAGATAGATAGATAGACAGATAGACAGACAGACAGACAGACAGCCATATACAGAGACAGACAGACAGATAGATAGATAGACAGCCATTTAGAGAGAGAGACAGACAGATAGATAGATATATAGATAGATAGATAGATAGATAGATAGATAGATAGATAGATATAGATAGATAGATAGATAGATAGACAGACAGACAGACAGACAGATAGATAGATAGATAGATAGACAGCCACATATAGTGACAGACAGACAGATATAGATAGATAGATAGATAGATAGATAGATTGATAGATAGACAGACAGACAGACAGACAGATAGATAGATAGATAGATAGATAGACAGCCACATATAGTGACAGACAGACAGATATAGATAGATAGATAGATAGATAGATAGATAGATAGATAGATAGATGGATGCATATATATGATAGATAGACCCACAGACAGATAGACAAATAGATAGACAGACTGCATAAAAGAGGCCACACACACACACACACACACACACACACACACACGTCTTATTTTTTCTCCTACAGCATCATTAATCATTTGTGTTTTCAAAGAAGGTTTTTGAGACACAGGCCTCGTCTCAGGCGACGTTCCGATGTTGCTCTCCACCAAACCCGCCCCTCCTCACCCCCCCTCCCCCTCCCCCTCCTGCCCGCCCACCCAACTCTCTTTTGTCCAACAAATTAAGGACAACAAACCAGAGAATCGATAAAATTGAGTACGCATCACAGCAGAGACGGCGATGTGAACGGTAACAGTCTGCATGTGGGCCCGAATCCAAAACAACCCTTTCAGGAACCTCAGAGGAACTCAGTGTAAAAATACCAGGATGATGATGTTGTGTTACTGTATTCATACCATCTGTATACATGTACAAACACCATATACCTGTGTGGGAAAAGATTCTTTTAATAGTAATTTCTTGTTAATTTACAATGTTTATTTGTTTAGTGGTTGGTTTGAAGTGTAAAATATGGGACGTGGCTCCTTTAAGAATTGTGTTCCGGTTTGCTTTTCCATATAAACTGGTGATACGGTGTTTAGGTTATACGGAAGCGCTTTATTGCGTTCAGTAAAAATGCGCTTTATTGCAGTAATACGGATTTGGGAATGCGATGCGCTTGCGTAAGGTTCCATACGGTAATATACGCTAATATAGTGAGGAGATCGTACCTGTTGTGAATGCGCAGCTAGGGGGCGTCATTGGGGGGGATTTAGGAAGTGTGAGTGGTTTATTTATTCGTTTCTTGTTTTTTTCATTCATTCATCTTCTAGCGCTTTATCCGATCTTCCCTCGGGTCACGGGGAGTCTGTGTCTATCTCAGGCGTCTATGGGCATTAAGGCAGGATACACCCTGGATGGATTGACAACCCATCACACACACACACACACACACACACACACACACACACACACACACACACATACTCACACATTCACACACTAGGGACAATTTTCCAAGGTGCCAATCAACCTACCGTGCATGTTTTTGGACCAGGGGGGGAGGAAACCGGAGAACCCGGAGAAAAACCCCCTGAGACACAGGGAGAACATGCACAAACTCCACACACACATGGCCGAGACGGGAATCGAACCCTGACCCTGGCGGTGTGTGAGGCGAACGTGCTAACCGCTAAACCACCGTGCCCCTCTTATATATAATATATATATTGATGGTCTTCTGACCAATCAGAGGTCAGGATTCGACAGTTTGACACGCGGCCGTGACGAGACGCGTTTCCTCGTCTACACGCGCCGCCGCCGAACACAAACACAAAGGTCCTTTTTCTCTCCGAGCGTCACGAAATCGAACTGTAATAACCCCCGAAGCCTGGCGGCGATTTCAGCAAGCCCGAAAATGGAAAGTGGCGGCTTTTTTTTTTTTTTTTTTTTTTTTCCGTTTGGGAAGTCCGTAATTATCTTCCTCGTCTATGCCACGGGTAATTCTGGGTTTTCAGCGTGGAGGATTTATAAGACTCGAAAAATAAAAGTGTCCGAGGCGATAGCGTCCGTCGCCATAACACGAGACCCTCTAAACCTTCTTCTTCTTCGCCATGGAGGCTGATTAGCTCATTAGAGTCTCCTAAAACGAATTTGGCGGCTTAATTAAATATTAATGAGAACATGATTTATATTAGTGTGTTAATTTACATATACAATGTATATATATATATATATATATATATATATATATATATATATATATATATATATATATATATATATATATATATATATATATATATATAATAGCTCAGAGTGGTCTCTCGGGCAAAGAGGAAAACATAATGATATTTCTGGAGAATTTACGGCCCGAGATCTGCATCCCACCCACACACCCACACACACACACACACACACACACACACACACACACACACACACACACACACACACACAGAGGCGCATGTTCCGCCTGGGTCAGAGCTCTACTAAAATGGATTTCCAGTGCGTAATCAAGCTCAGCGTTTTATGATACTGTAATTTGGACATGGCCGAGGGCTTCATCTGTGTCTGGGAAAGAAGCCCAGAGTTGTCTGTGGTGACGGGAAGGGAAAAGGAAATTACTGCATCTCTGACTTTTTGGCTTCTATGAATTATGGCTTGATTACTATGCTCATGCCCTGTGTGTGTGTGTGTGTGTGTGTGTGTATGATATATATATATATATATATATATATATATATCTATATATATATATATATATATATATATATATATATATATATATATATATATATATATATATATATATCTATATATACACATATATCATACTGTATATATATATATATATATATATATATATATATATATATATATATATATTATTATCAGAGCCATAATATATACATATTTTATATATATATATATATATAATGACTGGTAATTTGCAGGTCAGCATGTTAACACATGTATTTGTTGATATGTTGCCGTGGAAACCACACGTAAAATCTTTATTACTTCTTCTTTAATAACGATGCACTGGAAAGTTACGAGACGTACGTCAACTCGTTTGTTTATGGGTTTTTTTTATTATTATTATATTTATTTATTTATTTATTTATTTATTTATTTATTTATTTATTTATTTATTTTGCGCAATGTAAAACCAGTTTCTGTGCTACAGTCCTATAGAGAATTCCGCCAGTAAACAGAAAGCTGATTGGTCACATGTTGGCCTCGTTAGTAATCGTAATATAATGACTTCTGTTGTATTTTAACGAGCGAACGAAAGAACGAGAACAACAAAACCACGCAAAGGAACAAACAGAAGCATTCCAAAGCGCTGCTGGAACATTTCAGTGTGTTTATATGGGGGGAAAAAATGACCACCTGTTTTAGATTATTTAATACAGTGATTAAAACACGTTTTACGTACGAATAATAGGAGGGAATCAGTGATTTAATGTTTTTTTTAACTTAAAATTGTATTGAAATAGATTTTCAACCTTCATCTTGTTTTTATTGGATCGGATTCGTTCATTAAAACGAACAATAGAAAAACAGTTTTTTAACGAGCTTTTTTCGTCTCAAATTATATTTTCCCACTTTTTGTCCCAATTGAATAGGACTTTTTTTAATTTTTTTAATATATATTTTTTAAATTAATTATTAAACAAAATAAACAGTATAAAAACAAAAAAAATTATATAACCACTTGCCTTAGTATATATAATAAAATTAGATATTTTTGATATTGTTTATTAGGTGTTAAATTCTGCACAGCAATGACAAACGAAAGTAAAAAAGTAAGTAAAAGTAAAAAAAAAAAAAAGTAAAAAGTAAAAAAAAAAAATATATATATATATATATATATATATATATATATATATATATATATAATAGATTAAAGCACGTGGATATGAATGCATTATGAGGTATTATAGGGGCGGGACTTTGGTATGTGGGCGGGGCTTTGGGTAGTTCATTAGTTCATTAAAACGAGCAATAAAAACATTTTTAACGAGCTTTTTTTGTCCCAATTTAAGATTTTTTAATTAATTATTACACAAAATAAACTAAAATAAACAGTATAAAAAGTATATAAACACTTGCCTTTGTTGTATCTAAAATAAAATTTGATTTTTTTTAGATTGTTTATTAGGTGTTAATTTTCTGCATATATATATATATATATATATATATATATATATATATATATATATATATATATTAGATTAAAGCACGTGGATATGAATGTATTATGAGGTATTGTAGGGGGTGGGACTTTGTAATGTGGGCGGGGCTTTGGGTAAGGCGTGTCACAGAATACTCATTATTCATTGGCCGTAAGTGTAACCTTTATTTATTTATTTATTTATTAAAACTTACGATTGTCCCACTGCTGCCAACCGGGACTAGAACCCATCACCTTCTGACCAGTAACCCAGAATCATTACCAGTGCAGGAACGTTTCCTAATGACCTCCCTGAGCAACACGGAGGATTTTTACATAAACAACAATAAAACAGCACCGGATTTTTAACTTTGATATTTAGACACGTCGTCGTACACACACACACACACACACACACACACACACACACACACACACACACACCACACACACACACACACACACACACACACACACACACACACACGATTCAGGGTCCTGGTCTGGATTCTCATTAGGTCTGTTTTCCCTCCAAAGTGCTCCGTTGACAGTTAATTAGTCTAATAAGTCCCAAAAACGCTCAAATATAATTGTTGAGGTGTTTTTTTTGGGGGGGGTGTCCAGGAGAGCTTCTGTTTACTCATTAAAGACTTTTAGTTGCCCCCCCCCCCATAAACAGGTAATAAGTGCACATTTGATTATAACCTTTTGTTATAACACTTGTATAAGCGTAACATTCATATAATGCAATGCAGAATAGCAATGTATTATTATATTTCTGCTTCCTATTCCGGCTGCTCCCTATAGGGGGCGCCACAGCGGATCGTCCTAAACACCACCCATTCCTCTATCCCCTCCACCTCCACCTCTGTCTAAACACCACCCTAAACCCGTATCTACATCTCCACCTCCTCTATATCCTCTCCATCCACCTCCACCACCACCCCTGTCTCCACCTCCACCTCCACCCTGTCTCTAAACCATAACTACATCTCCTCCACCTCCACCTCCTGTCTTTTATACACAACACCACTACTGTCTCTAAACCCGTATCTACATCTCCACCTCCTCTATATCCACCACCACCCCCTCCACCTCCACCTCCTGTCTTTTATACACACCACCACTACTGTCTCTAAACCCGTATCTACATCTCCACCTCCTCTATATCCACCACCACCACCTCCTCCACCTCCACCTCCTGTCTTTAACACAACACCACTTACTGTCTCTAAACCCGTATCTACATCTCCACCTCCTCTATATCCACCACCACCTCCTCCACCTCCACCTCCTGTCTTTAACACAACACCACTTACTGTCTCTAAACCCGTATCTACATCTCCACCTCCTCCACCTCCTCTATATCCACCACCACCTCCTCCACCTCCACCTCCTGTCTTTAACACAACACCACTTACTGTCTCTAAACCCGTATCTACATCTCCACCTCCTCCATATCCACCACCAACCCCCTCCACCTCCACCTCCTGTCTTTTACACAAAACAACACCTACTGTCTTCTTTAAACAGTAACTACATCTCCACCTCCACCTCCTGTCTTTTACACATGACGCCCCCTACTGTCTCTAACCCGTAATTACATCTCCATCACTGCTACAAACAGGAGAGGACTCAGAGTCGACCCCTGATGCAAAATAATATATTTATTTACTTATATTTATATATTATTTACAGTCTAATGCTTTATGTAGGAAAGAGGTGAGAGGGTAAAAGAAAAGCATGAGGGAAGCTGTTACCATAGAAACGACCGTAAAGGAGACTCCAGTGTTTGAGAAGGTTTTTGTTAAAAAAAAAAAGAAAAAAAGAAAAAGAAAGAAAGAAAGAAAGAAGAAGAAGTGAGGAGATTTGTTGAGTCAAACGTAGCAGTTCCACTGGGATTCACTTCGGTAATAAAGAAACGTGTGTAAAGTGATCTTTCTATCACAGGCAGAGAGAGAGAGAGAGAGAGAGAGAGAGAGAGAGAGAGAGAGAGAGAGAGAGAGGAGAGAGAGATGGAGAGGGGAGAGATGAGGAGGGATAGATAGTATAGAAGGGGGATAGAGAGGGGAGGGGAGAGAGAGGAGGAGAGGAGAGGAGGGGGGGGAGAGAGGGGGGGATAGGGGTGGTATATATATATATATAGAGAGATAGAGAGGGAAGAGAAGGGGGGATATATAAATATAGAGAGATAGAGACAGTGAAAGAGTGAGAGAGAGAGAGAGATATAGTGAGAGAGTGAGAGACAGTCAGAGAGAAAGAGAGAGAGAGAGACAGTGAGATAGAAAAATATACTGAGAGAGAGATAGAGAGAGAGAGAGTGAGAGAGAGAGAGATCGAGAGAGAGAGGAGAGAGAGCAGAGTGAGAGAGAGATAGAGAGAGAGGGATAGAGAGAGATAGGCGGACAGAGATAGAGATAGAGAGAGAGAGAGAGAGAGGGATAGAGAGAGAGATGGAGAGAGAGGGATAGTAATAGAAGGGGGATAGAGAGAGATGGAGAGAGAGAGGGGAGAGAGGGGAGAGAGGGGGGTATATATATATATATATATAGAGAGAGAGAGAGAGAGAGAGAGAAGAGAAGGGGGGATATATAAATATAGAAAGAGAGACAGTGAAAGAGTGAGGAGAGAGAGAGAGAGATATAATGAGAGGGATAGAGAGTGAGAGAGATAGAGATGAGAGAGAGATAGAGACAGTAGAGAGAGAGAGACAGAGAGAGACAAGAGAGAGAGAGAGACAGTGGAGATGAGTAATGGAGATAGCAAAAAAATATACTGAGAGAGAGAGACAGTGGTGAGAGAGAGAGAGAGAGAGAGCGAGCGAGAGAGAGCGAGGGATAGAGAGAGATAGGGGGGACAGAGATAGAGAGAGAGAGAGAGAGAGAGAGAGAGGATAGAGAGAGAGATGATGATGAAATATGGAGTAAAAGTGTTTTATAAACGGATGTTGTTTGTAAACCTGAAGAAAAGCAGAAATGTCAGAAATCCTGCCTTTAGAAGAAAAAAAAAGACGGGAAAAGAAATGAAAGAAGATGTAAAAGAAAAAAAAGAAAGAAAGAAAGAAAGAAAGAAAGAAAGGAAGGTCAAAAGTATTGGGACACTTTAGTATCGCTGCTACTTTGTTGAAAGATGGAACAGTGACACCTACAGGCGGAAACCTTGCGTGTCCTTATGAGCCGTTATAATGCACGTTTATTTACGCCTCGATCTTTATTTATTTATATTGTTAAAGCAAACGTAAACATCAAGTAAACAACGATAAACAAACGAGGCGTTGCCATGGAAACTACAACGTAACGTTTTTTCAACGTTCAGAAATCGTTCAGTGTGTACGGGGGGGAAAAAAAAACAAACAAACAAACAAACAAACTCGACAGCCGTGTTGTGTACACGCCGGGGGGGAAGTGTGGGTTGTGTGGTGTGTGTGTGTGTAGTGTGTGTGTGTGTGTGATGACACACATTCTCATACGCTACATCATCGTTTCTGAGATTGTCGACAGTCCTGCAATAAACAAAGATCAGCGTGTGTGTGTGTGTGTGTGTGTGTGTGTGTGTGTGTGTGTGTGTGTGTGTGTGTGTGTGTGTGTGTGTGTGTGTAGGTGTCCATGGTGAGATTCAGCATATTTATGCCACACTTGAAAGACCAAAGCCAGATGGAGAACGGCAGGACACACACACACACACACACACACACTCACACACACACATACACACACACACACACACACAATGTTTACAGCACTGTAACAAATACACTGTGTATAGATAGAAATATGAAAAGCAATACAATTATACGTCCTTTTTTCCTCTACGACGTTTTTTTTGTTATTGTTGTTGTTGACAATTTTCCAGCCACTCTGTAAACACCACAAACGTCTCATCAGCACATCTACACTCTTTCTTTTCTTCCCCCCAAACAGTAAAGTAAATTGTTCTGTCGAACAAAATAAAGAGAAAAAAAAACGGAAAAACGCTCCAGGAAGTGAACTGAACGTCTTTTTCACAGCTTTTTGGGCGCAGAAGAAGAAGAAGAAAAAGAAGAAGAAGAAGAAAAAGAAGAAGAAGAAAAGAAGAAGAAAAAGAAGAAGGAGAAAAAGAAGAAGGAGAAAAAGAAGAAGAGGAAGAGTTCTTTTGACTCACGCTGGAGGTAAACAATGTTTAACGTCCCGGAGCTTAGCGACAGAACGGCACGTCTTTGGTGCATCTTTGTTACCTCGAGCCTGAAAAAGAGAAAAACAAAAAAACAACGCTTCAGAGAAAAAGACAGGAGGTGGCATCATGTAAAAGACAGGAGGTGGAGGTGGAGGAGATGGTGGTGGATATGGAGGAGGTGGAGATGTAGATACGGGTTTAGAGACAGTAAGTGGTGTTGTGTTAAAGACAGGAGGTGGAGGTGGAGGTGGAGGAGGTGGTGGTGGATATGGAGGAGGTGGAGGAGGTGGAGATGTAGATACGGGTTTAGAGACAGTAGGTGGTGTTGTGTAAAAGACAGGAGGTGGAGGTGGAGGTGGAGGAGGTGGAGATGTAGTTAAGGTTTAGAGACAGTAGGTGGTGTTGTGTAAAAGACAGGAGGTGGAGGTAAAGAAGAAGGACGGGTTTATAGGTGGAGGAGGTGGATGTGGAGGTGGTGGATGGTTATGGTGGAGGTGGAGGAGGTGGAGGATATGTAGTAGATACGGGTTTAGAGACAGTAGGTGGTGTTGTGTTAAAGACAGGAGGTGGAGGTGGAGGAGGTGGTGGTGGATATGGAGGAGGTGGAGGAGGTGGAGATGTAGATACGGGTTTAGAGACAGTAGGTGGTGTTGTGTTAAAAGACAGGAGGTGGAGGTGGTGGAGGGGGTGGAGGTGGATGGAGGTGGAGGAGGTGGAGATGTAGTTACGGGTTTAGAGACAGTAGGTGGTGTTGTGTAAAAGACAGGAGGTGGAGGTGGAGGAGGTGGAGATGGAGATACGGGTTTTAGAGGTGGAGGTGGAGGTGGAGGGGGTGGTGGTGGATTATGGAGGAGGGTGGAGGGAGGTGGAGATGTAGATACGGGTTTAGAGACAGTAGGTGGTGGTGTGTTAAAGACAGGATGTGGAGGTGGAGGGGGTGGTGGTGGATATGGAGGAGGTGGAGATGTAGATACGGGTTTAGAGACAGTAGGTGATGTATAAAAGACAGGAGGTGGAGGGGTGGAGGGGGTGTGGTGGATGGTGGATATGGAGGAGGTGAGATGTAGAGTAGATACGGGTTTAGAGACAGTAGGTGGTGTTGTGGTAAAAGACAGGAGGTGGAGGTGGAGGAGGTGGAGATGGAGATACGGGTTTAGACAGTAGAGGTGGAGGTGGAGGGGGTGGTGGTGGATATGGAGGAGGTGGAGATGTAGATACGGGTTTAGAGACAGTAGGTGGTGTTGTGTTAAAGACAGGATGGAGGTGGAGGTGGAGGAGGGTGGTGGTGGTGGATAGGTGGAGGAGGGGTGGAGATGTAGATACGGGTTTAGAGACAGTAGGTGATGTATAAAAGACAGGAGGTGGAGGTGGAGGGGTGGTGGTGGTGGATAGGTGGAGGAGGTGGAGATGTAGATACGGGTTTAGAGACAGTAGGTGGTGCTATATAAAAGACAGGAGGTGGAGGTGGAGGAGGTGGGATGGTGGATATGGAGGAGGTGGAGGAGGTGGAGATGTAGATACGGGTTTAGAGACAGTAGGTGGTGCTATATAAAAGACAGGAGGTGGAGGTGGAGGAGGTGGTGGTGGATATGGAGGAGGTGGAGGAGGTGAGATGTAGATACGGGTTTAGAGACAGTAGGTGGTGTGCTGTATAAAAGACAGGAGGTGGAGGTGGAGGGGGTGGTGGTGGATATGGAGGAGGTGGAGATGTAGATACGGGTTTAGAGACAGTAGGTGGTGTTGTGTAAAAGTACGGTGGTTTAGTGTTTAGCACGTTCACCTCACACCACCAGGGTCCGGGTTCGATTCCCGTCTCGGCCATGTGTGTGTGGAGTTTTGTGCATGTTCTCCCCGTGTCTCAGGGAGGTTTTTCTCCGGGTTCTCCGGTTTCCTCCCCCGGTCCAAAAAACATGCACGGTAGGTTGATTGGCACCTTGGAAAATTGTCCCTAGTGTATGAATGTGTGTGTGTGTGTGTGTGTGTGTGTGTGTGGTGTGTGTTGTGTGATGGGTTGGCATTCCATCCAGGGTGTATCCTGCCTTAATGCCCATAGACGCCTGAGATAGACACAGACTCCCCCGTGACCCGAGGGAAGATCGGATAAAGCGCTAGAAGATGAATGAATGAATGATGTCTCCAGCGGTGGCCCTCCAGTTTTGCTCCTCATTAGCGTTACCCTTCACCTCTTTCTCAGTGGGGAAGGTGGTGTCAGAGACGATACCATTCTCCACCATTGATCTAGGAGTTCACCAAGAGTCATTCGAGGCTCCTCACCTGGAGAACCAAATAGGTCCAGGTCCACGAGGTGCTTTTTTGTGTGTTGTTATTAGCGTCGGTTCCATAGCGTCGGTTCCATCGACGCATCCGGAGCCGTTCCATCCGGAGCGTCGGTTCCATCCGGAGCGTCGGTGCCATCCGGAGCGTCGGTTCCATCCGGAGCGTCGGTTCCATCCGGAGCGTCGGTTCCATCCGGAGCGCCAGGCCGATATACCCGTGATATCTTCATGATGAAAAGGTGTGAGAGAGAGAATAGAGGGAGCATTAATTAGAGAGAGCATACGGAGGAGTGTAGGGGAGGAGGGACGGGCGCTGGAGAGATGCCGAGTCGGACATCAGCTGTGAGGGTTTTTTTTTTTTACTCCGTTCTATAAAGAGCAAAAGTCTGAACGCAACTTCGTTAATGTCTATTCAAATTCCCAACGCTGTTTTTTTGTGCGCTAATTAAGTCGGCTTTGTATTTACGAGACGGCTGACAGCGTGACCTTATTACCAAACTGCCTCAACCCTGCCTCTGGTAACATCAATCCCCCTTCCTCAACCCTGCCTCTGGTACTATCAATCCCCCATTCCTCAATCCTGCCTCTGGTAACTATCAATCCCCCTTCCTCAATCCTACCTCTGGTATCTTCATTCCCCCCTTCCTCAATCCTGCCTCTGGTAATATCAATCCCCCTTCCTCAACCCTGCCTCTGGTACTATCAATCCCCATTCCTACTATCAATCCCCATTCCTCAATCCTGCCTCTGGTACTATTAATCCCCATTCCTCAACCCTGCCTCTGGTACTATCAATCCCCATTCCTCAATCCTGCCTCTGGTAACATCAATCCCCATTCCTCAATCCTGCCTCTGGTAACATCAATCCCCCTTCTTCAATCCTGCCTCTATAATATCAATCCCCCTTTCCTCAATCCTGCCTCTGCTACTATTAATCCCCCTTCCTCAACCCTGCCTCTGGTAACATCAATCCCCCTTCCTCAATCCTACCTCTGGTATCTTCATTCCCCCCCTTCCTCAATCCTGCCTCTGGTAATATCAATCCCCCTTCCTCAACCCTGCCTCTGGTACTATCAATCCCCATTCCTCAATCCTACCTCTTGTATCTTCAATCCCTCTTCTTCAACCCTGCCTCTGGTAACATCAATCCCCCTTCCTCAATCCTACCTCTGGTATCTTCATTCCCCCCCTTCCTCAGTCCTGCCTCTGGTAATACCAATCCCCATTCCTCAATGATGGCCCTGGTACTATCAATCCCCCTTCCTCAATCCTACCTCTGGTATCTTCATTCCCCCCTTCCTCAATCCTGCCTCTGGTAATATCAATCCCCCTTCCTCAATCCTGGCTCTGGTATCTTCATTCCCCCTTTCCTCAATCCTGCCTCTGGTAATATCAATCCCCCTTCCTCAATCCTGCCTCTTGTATCTTCAATCCCTCTTCTTCAATCCTGCCTCTGGTATCTTCAATACCCCTTCCTTAGTCCTGCCTCTGGTAATACCAATCCCCATTCCTCAATGATGGCCCTGGTACTATCAATCCCCCTTCCTCAATCCTGCCTCTGGTATCTTCAATCCCCCTTCCTCAATCCTGCCTCTGGTACTATCAATCCCCATTCCTCAATCCTGCCAATCTGGTAATATCAATCCCCCTTCCTCAATCCTACCTCTGGTATCTTCATTCCCTCCCTTCCTCAGTCCTGCCTCTGGTAATACCAATCCCCATTCCTCAATGATGCCCCTGGTACTATCAATCCCCCTTCCTCAATCCAGCCTATGGTATCTTCATTACCCCTTCCTCAATCCTGCCTCTGGTAATATCAATCCCCCTTCCTCAATCCTACCTCTGGTGTCTTCATTCCCCCTTCCTCAATCCTACCTCTGGTATCTTCATTCCCCCTTCCTCAATCCTGCCTTTAAATGGTGTAAATGTGTGTATGAGTAAAAAAGGGGATTTGTAAATAGTTTTTGTATAAAACTGGAAGTTTCCCAGCAGTTTGTCCAACTCTAAACGGTCCTAGAATACACCCCTGCAGAAACCCTTCATAGAGAAACACTTATATCATATCTCTCTGTTTCAGCTCTAACATTAAGATATCAGAGTGAGGCGAGGCGAGGCGACGCTCCGGATGCACCGCGACGTTCCTGTGATCCTCAATCTCAGAAGCTCGGGGGTAAAAGAGGAGCAGCGTTACTCCGGCGTTCGTGGCGTAGCGGGAGATAAACAACACGCCGCGCGTCCCGGTGACGATCGGATGCTTCCCGTCTGCGGCCCGGAGGCTGCGGGAAGGAAACTGTCACGCTCTGAAGTCATCGTCTGCTCGGGAATAACGGCTCCTCGTAGTCACGTCTGAGGAACCTGCAGAATACTAAACACTGGCGGATTACCGTGGAGTGATGTTTAATGGAACGCTCAGGGTTTGCTTCCTTTTCTTTCTCTCTCTTCTTCTCTCCCTCCCTCTGTCTTTCTTCTCTCCGTCTGTTTTTCTTCTCTCTGTCTCTCATTCCTTTCTTTGTCGTTTGATTCTTGCAGTTTTTAGCTTTTTTTACTTGTTAACTGTGATGATGATTATAATAGTTATTGTGTGTAATAGTGTGTGTACGGTTTGTGTGTGTGTACGGTTTGTGTGTGTGTACGGTTTGTGTGTGTGTGCGGTTTGTGTGTGTGTACGGTTTGTGTGTGTGTACGGTTTGTGTGTGTGTACGGTTTGTGTGTGTGTACGGTTTGTGTGTGTGTGCGGTTTGTGTGTGTGTGCGGTTTGTGTGTGTGTACGGTTTGTGTGTGTGTACGGTTTGTGTGTGTGTACGGTTTGTATGTGTATAGTATGTATATGGCATGTGATTTGATAGTATGTATAGTATGTGTATGTTTGGTGGTGTGTGTGTGTGTGGATAATGTGTGTGTGTATAGTGGTGGTATGTGTGGTGTGTGTTTGTGTGTGTGTAGTATGTGTGTGTAGTATGTGTGTGTGTGGTGTGTGTGTGTGTGTGTGTGTGATGTGTGTGTGTGTGTGTGGTGTATGTGTGATGTTGTGTGTGTGTGTGTGTGTGTGTGTGTGTGTGTGTGTGTGTGTGTGTGTGTGTGTGAATGGTCTGTGTGAATGGTGTGTGAGTATGGTGTGTGTGTGTGTGTGTGTATGGTGTGTGTGTGTTATGGCATGTGTGTATGGTGTGTGTGTATAGTATGTGTGTGTATGGTGTGTGTATGGTATGTGTGCATAGTGTGTGTGCATGGTATGTGTGTGTGGTGTGTGTGTGTGTATAGTATGTGTGTGTATAGTGTGTGTGTATGGTATGTGTGCATGGTGTGTGTGTGTGCCATGTGTGTATGTGTGTGTGTATGTGTGTATGTGTGTATGTGTGTATGTGTGTGTGTATGGTGTGTGTTGTGTGTGTTGTATGGTAGTGTGTGTGCTTGTGTGTAATGGTGTGTGTGTTGTGATGGTGTGTGGTGTATGGTGTGGCATGTGTGTGAGTATGGCATGTGTGTGTATATGGCATGTGTGTGTGTGTATGGTGTGTGTGTATGGCATGTGAGTATAGCATGTGTGTGTGTATGGTGTGTGTATAGTGTTTGTGTGTGTATGGTGTGTGTGTATGGTGTGTGTATAGTGTTTGTGTGTGTATGGTGTGTGTGTGTGTGGTGTGTGTATGTAGGTGTTGTGTGTGTGTATGTGTGTGTGTGTGTGTGTGTGTTAATGGTTAGAAAATACCAGAATACCTTTTCCACACACTCCGCTGGAACATTGATCCGGGAGAACGTCGACTCGGTGAAACGTTGGGGAAAACATGGTCCGGTGTTGAGCGTGTCCACCTTCAGCGCGTACGCGCGTCTCTCCGGATATTAGCGCGGCGGTCCGAGGCGGACGTGGGTCTGTAGAAGGTAATGAAAACAGATTGAAGGAGTGGGTTGAAGGCTGAAGCGGTGGCTGTGGATGAAGAGGAAGAGTAATTACGCCGCTTTAGTACTGCGGGGCCGAGAGGCCGATAAGGCCGCTGTCTTTAAAGAGCTCTCCGCTTCCTGCAAATTGAATTTTAGTTAAGCGGATTACGGCGCTGAGAGCTCCATCAGGTTTTACTCGGAGCGAGCGATCATCAAAAAACAAAAAACTGCTAAAGAGAGAGAGAGAGAGAGAGAGAGAGAGAGAGAGAGAGAGAGAAGCAGTGAAGTGATTAAACGCCGTTCGGGATCGAGTTCATGTCACGTAGAAATCGTTTTTATTTATCTTATTTATACAAACACAATTGACTTTATTGTTATTTAATTGTACTCATTTTGCACATTTATTAATTAATTAATGCATTAATATTAGCATTCGTTTTCTGTGAGTTAATGATAAATGAGCTTTTTTTTTTTACGAACTTTTTAACGAAACCCAAACAGCAAAAAGCGAATAAATAAACGTTCAGTGCATCCACTCACACTTCCTAAACTCCCCCCAATGGCGCCCCCTAGCTGCGCATTCACAACAGGTACGATCTCCTCACTATATTAGCGTATATTAGCGTATGGAACCTTACGCAAGCGCATCGCATTCCCAAATCCGTATTACTGCAATAAAGCGCATTTTTACTGAACGCAATAAAGCGCTTCCATATAACCTAAACACCGTATCACCAGTTTATATGGAAAAGCAACCGGAACACAATTCTTAAAGGAGCCACGTCCCATATTTTACACTTCAAACCAAACACTAAACAAATAAACATTGTCATTAACAAGAAACTCATATTAAAATTTTCCAGATTAAAAATAAATATTAAATAATCAATAATTTTATTAAAGGGAGAGATTTTGAGAGAAATGTATATAATTATAATATCTGTTACAGTTACAGTATTTATTGTGTTTATTTATGCTACGTTGAAAATTCCCTAATATATATATATCATTCATTCATTCATTCATCTTGTAGCGCTTTATCCGATCTTCCCTCGGGTCACGGGGAGTCTGTGTCTATCTCAGTCATCTATGGGCATTGAGGCAGGATACACCCTGGATGGAATGCCAACCCATCACAGGACACACACACACACACACACACACACACACACACACACACACACATTCACACACTAGGGACAATTTTCCAAGGTGCCAATCAACCTACCGTGCATGTTTTTGGACCGGGGGAGGAAACCGGAGAACCCGGAGAAAAACCCCCTGAGACACGGGGAGAACATGCAAAACTCCACACACACACATGGCCGAGACGGGAAATCGAACCCGGACCCTGGCGTTGTGAGGCGAACGTGCTAACACCTAAGCCTATTTATATATATATATATATATATATATATATATATATATAAAGTATATATACGTTTCCTACATGTTTAACTTGCTGTTGACCTCCTTCTACATTCTCTTGAGCATGACCCTCGCTCTGCTGTCGCGTGATTGGCTGAGAGTACGAGTATTACGCCGGTGTTTTTAATAAAAGCGGTTTTGTTACCGAGTAATGAGTCTGTAAAAGCAAATCGCGAATCCGTTATTAAAAAAAAAAACCCCTGTGATAAAGTCGAGCGCTGTAATGCATGTGACATTTCTCTGTAATCCTCCCCAGTGGCGAAGCTGCAGCCCTCAGCGAAATACGGCGCTGTTTTATAGCGTTTATTAGCGTATAATAGAGCGTCGGAGAGAGTTATGTGCTGTGGAGCAGCAGGGAGTGTGTGAGGAGGACGAGAGCGAAATTCATGACACCTTTCTGATTTCATACAAGCTCCGTTTATTAAGTGTGTCATACCATCAGGTGGCAGGTTTCAGTGAGTAATTTCCCTTACACACACACACACACACACACACACACACACATATACACACACATTTTCCACAAGCTACTGAATACATGGACAGTTCCTGCCCTGAGGCAAAGCACTGATTCCTATTCATTTGATCTTTAAAATATGGAAATAAAAAAGGAGTCTCCAGTTTTAGTGCTTTGTATGTTTCAGAGGATTTGAGGAGTTCAGTAGATTTGGAAGTGGAAATTAATGGAATTTAAAAAATGTTTAAGGAGCCGGACTGAGGCAGGAGTGAGGAGGAGGAGATAAAGAAGGGTGGAAGGGGTTGGGGTAAAGTGAGAGGTAGTGTTGCAGTGAGGTTTAGGAAGTTTAAGGGAGCAGGATTGAGGAAGGGTTTGGAAGGTGTTTGGGATTGAGGAAGGGTTTGGAAGGTGCTTGGGGACAGTATAGATAACGGGTTTGGAAGGTGTTTGGGGGACAGTATAGATAACGGGTTTGGAAGGTGTTTGGGGGACAGTATAGGATAACGGGTTTGGAAGGTGTTTGGGGGACAGTATAGATAACGGGTTTGGAAGGTGTTTGGGGACAGTATAGATAACGGGTTTGGAAGGTGTTTGGGGGACAGTATAGATAACGGGTTTGGAAGGTGTTTGGGATTGAGGAAGGGTTTGGAAGGTGCTTGGGGGCAGTATAGATAACGGGTTTGGAAGGTGTTTGGGGGACAGTATAGATAACGGGTTTGGAAGGTGTTTGGGGGACAGTATAGATAACGGGTTTGGAAGGTGTTTGGGGGCAGTATAGATAACGGGTTTGGAAGGTGTTTGGGGGACAGTATAGATAACGGGTTTGGAAGGTGTTTGGGATTGAGGAAGGGTTTTGAAGGTGCTTGTGGGCAGTATAGATAACGGGTTTGGAAGGTGTTTGGGGGACAGTATAGATAACGGGTTTGGAAGGTGTTTGGGGGACAGTATAGATAACGGGTTTGGAAGGTGTTTGGGGGACAGTATAGATAACGGGTTTGGAAGGTGTTTGGGGGACAGTATAGATAACGGGTTTGGAAGGTGTTTGGGGGCAGTATAGATAACGGGTTTGGAAGGTGTTTGGGGGCAGGATAGATAACGGGTTTGGAAGGTGTTTGGGATTGAGGAAGGGTTTGGAAGGTGCTTGGGGGCAGTATAGATAACGGGTTTGGAAGGTGCTTGGGGACAGTATAGATAACGGGTTTGGAAGGTGCTTGCTTGGGGACAGTATAGATAACGGGTTTGGAAGGTGTTTGGGGGCAGTATAGATAATGGGTTTGGAAGGTGTTTGGGGGACAGTATGGAAGGATAACGGGTTTGGAAGGTGTTTGGGGGACAGTATAGATAACGGGTTTGGAAGGTGTTTGGGGATTGAGGAAGGGTTTTGAAGGTGCTTGGGGGCAGTATAGATAATAACGGGTTTGGAAGGTGTTTGGGGGACAGTATAGATAACGGGTTTGGAAGGTGTTTGGGGGCAGTATAGATAATGGGTTTGGAAGGTGTTTGGGGGCAGTATAGATAATGGGTTTGGAAGGTGCTTGGGGACAGTATAGATAATGGGTTTGGAAGGTGTTTGGGGGCAGTATAGATAATGGGTTTGGAAGGTGTTTGGGGGCAGTATAGATAATGGGTTTGGAAGGTGTTTGGGGGCAGTATAGATAATGGGTTTGGAAGGTGTTTGGGGGCAGTATAGATAATGGGTTTGGAAGGTGTTTGGGGGCAGTATAGATAATGGGTTTGGAAGGTGTTTGGGATTGAGGAAGGGTTTGGAAGGTGTTTGGGGGGCAGTATAGATAACGGGTTTGGAAGGTGTTTGGGGGACAGTATAGATAACGGGTTTGGAAGGTGTTTGCGGGACAGTATAGATAACAGGTTTGGAAGGTGTTGGAAGGTGTTTGGGGGCAGTATAGATAATAACGGGTTTGGAAGGTGTTTGGGGGCAGTATAGATAACGGGTTTGGAAGGTGTTTGGGGGCAGTATAGATAATGGGTTTGGAAGGTGTTTGGGGGCAGTATAGATAATGGGTTTGGAAGGTGTTTGGGGGCAGTATAGATAATGGGTTTGGAAGGTGTTTGGGGGCAGTATAGATAATGGGTTTGGAAGGTGTTTGGGGGCAGTATAGATAATGGGTTTGGAAGGTGTTTGGGGTTGAGGAAGGGTTTGGAAGGTGCTTGGGGGCAGTATAGATAACGGGTTTGGAAGGTGTTTGGGGGACAGTATAGATAAGGGGTTTGGAAGGTGTTTGGGATTGAGGAAGGGTTTGGGAGGTGTTTGGGGGACAGTATAGATAACGGGTTTGGAAGGTGTTTGGGGGACAGTATAGATAACGGGTTTGGAAGGTGCTTGGGGACAGTATAGATAACGGGTTTGGAAGGTGTTTGGGGACAGTATAGATAACGGGTTTGGAAGGTGTTTGGGGACAGTATAGATAACGGGTTTGGAAGGTGTTTGGGGGGTTGAGGAAGGGTTTGGAAGGTGTTTGGGGGCAGTATAGATAACGGGTTTGGAAGGTGCTTGGGGACAGTATAGATAACGGGTTTGGAAGGTGCTTGGGGACAGTATAGATAACGGGTTTGGAAGGTGCTTGGGGACAGTATAGATAACGGGTTTGGAAGGTGCTTGGGGACAGTATAGATAACGGGTTTGGAAGGTGCTTGGGGACAGTATAGATAACGGGTTTGGAAGGTGTTTGGGGACAGTATAGATAACGGGTTTGGAAGGTGTTTGGGATTGAGGAAGGGTTTTGAAGGTGCTTGTGGGCAGTATAGATAACGGGTTTGGAAGGTGTTTGGGGGACAGTATAGATAACGGGTTTGGAAGGTGTTTGGGGGACAGTATAGATAACGGGTTTGGAAGGTGCTTGGGGACAGTATAGATAACGGGTTTGGAAGGTGCTTGGGGACAGTATAGATAACGGGTTTGGAAGGTGTTTGGGGGCAGTATAGATAACGGGTTTGGAAGGTGTTTGGGGGCCAGTATAGATAACGGGTTTGGAAGGTGTTTGGGGGACAGTATAGATAACGGGTTTGGAAGGTGTTTGGGGGCAGTATAGATAACGGGTTTGGAAGGTGTTTGGGGGACAGTATAGATAACGGGTTTGGAAGGTGTTTGGGATTGAGGAAGGGTTTGGAAGGTGTTTGGGGGCAGTATAGATAACGGGTTTGGAAGGTGTTTGGGGGACAGTATAGATAACGGGTTTGGAAGGTGCTTGGGGACAGTATAGATAACGGGTTTGGAAGGTGCTTGGGGACAGTATAGATAACGGGTTTGGAAGGTGTTTGGGGGCAGTATAGATAATGGGTTTGGAAGGTGTTTGGGGGCAGTATAGATAACGGGTTTGGAAGGTGTTTGGGGGCAGTATAGATAATGGGTTTGGAAGGTGTTTGGGGGCAGTATAGATAATGGGTTTGGAAGGTGTTTGGGGGCAGTATAGATAATGGGTTTGGAAGGTGTTTGGGGGCAGTATAGATAATGGGTTTGGAAGGTGTTTGGGGGCAGTATAGATAATGGGTTTGGAAGGTGTTTGGGGGCAGTATAGATAATGGGTTTGGAAGGTGTTTGGGGGCAGTATAGATAATGGGTTTGGAAGGTGTTTGGGGGCAGTATAGATAACGGGTTTGGAAGGTGTTTGGGGGCAGTATAGATAACGGGTTTGGAAGGTGTTTGGGGGCGGAATTGAGGAAGGGTTTGGAAGGTGCTTAGTATAGATAACGGGTTTGGAAGGTGCTTGGATTGGGGTTTAATATTTTGATAAGAACGGGTTTGGAAGGTTTGTTTGGGGACAGTATAGATAACGGGTTTGGAAGGTGTTTGGGGGCAGTATAGATAATGGGTTTGGAAGGTGTTTGGGGGCAGTATAGATAACGGGTTTGGAAGGTGTTTGGGATTGAGGAAGGGTTTGGAAGGTGCAGTATAGATAATGGGTTTGGAAGGTGTTTGGGGGCAGTATAGATAATGGGTTTGGAAGGTGTTTGGGGGCAGTATAGATAATGGGTTTGGAAGGTGTTTGGGGGCAGTATAGATAACGGGTTTGGAAGGTGTTTGGGGGCAGTATAGATAATAACGGGTTTGGAAGGTGTTTGGGATTGAGGAAGGGTTTGGGAAGGTGTTTGGGGGACAGTATAGATAACGGGTTTGGAAGGTGTTTGGGGGACAGCAGTATAGATAACGGGTTTGGAGGTGTTTGGGGGACAGTATAGATAACGGGTTTGGAAGGTGTTTGGGATTGAGGAAGGGTTTGGAAGGTGCTTGGGGACAGTATAGATAACGGGTTTGGAAGGTGTTTGGGGGACAGTATAGATAACGGGTTTGGAAGGTGTTTGGGGGCAGTATAGATAACGGGTTTGGAAGGTGTTTGGGGGCAGTATAGATAACAGGTTTGGAAGGTGTTTGGGATTGAGGAAGGGTTTGGAAGGTGCTTGGGGGCAGTATAGATAACGGGTTTGGAAGGTGTTTGGGGGACAGTATAGATAACGGGTTTGGAAGGTGTTTGCGGGACAGTATAGATAACAGGTTTGGAAGGTGTTTGGGGGACAGTATAGATAATGGGTTTGGAAGGTGTTTGGGGGCAGTATAGATAATGGGTTTGGAAGGTGTTTGGGGGCAGTATAGTATAGTAACGGGTTTGGAAGGTGTTTGGGGGACAGTATAGATAACGGGTTTGGAAGGTGTTTGGGGGACAGTATAGATAACGGGTTTGGAAGGTGTTTGGGGGCAGTATAGATAATGGGTTTGGAAGGTGTTTGGGGGCAGTATAGATAATGGGTTTGGAAGGTGTTTGGGGGCAGTATAGATAATGGGTTTGGAAGGTGTTTGGGGGCAGTATAGATAACGGGTTTGGAAGGTGTTTGGGGGCAGTATAGATAACGGGTTTGGAAGGTGTTTGGGATTGAGGAAGGGTTTGGAAGGTGTTTGGGGGACAGTATAGATAACGGGTTTGGAAGGTGTTTGGGGGACAGTATAGATAACGGGTTTGGAAGGTGTTTGGGGGCAGTATTGAGGAAGGGTTTAGTAAATCAGTGTTGGGATTTAAACTCAAACCCTTTGGATCAGAAGACCACCGGTGAAACCACCACCTTTTTTCTTAGCCATGTTTTTCTTGATGCAACTTTTAACTTTATATTTAATTGAGTTTAGACCTGATTATCTACTCCATACCATATTAATGAATTAGCATATTAACGAGCGTTTCCTATCTGGCCCAGGAAGCGGTGTGAAGGGAACTGATCTGGAACAAGCGAGCCTTTCAGCACTGACACTTGAAAAGAATGATATTTTTGCAGATATTACCAGAGGAGATTTAGCCAACCATTAACCCCACCCCCCCCCCTTACTCCCCCTAACCCCCTCCCTCGCCCTCGCCCCCCCCCCCCCATACACTTTCCACAATCAAAGTCTCGTCTTTTGTTCAACCACTGAAGGTTGAATGATATGAAAATTACACTCGGCACACGAGTTCACGCCAGTCTCTCCTTTGTCGCCTTCCTTTTCTTCCCCCCCCCCCCCCCCCGGAATAATGATAAACGTTCGGAGGAGCTTCTCCGAGACGGAGCGGCGAGCGCAACGGCGTCTCTTATGGGTTCTGACGGCGCCGTCGTGCAAGCGTTTCAAACTCACGCTTTCCCACGAGGCGCCGTGCCGAGGTGTCCGCCGCAGGAGAGATGATAAGTGCTTCTCGGGCTGTCAGGAGAAACGCAGCAGTGTCGAGACACTTTGAGGAGCATAAAGGTTTTCCCGCAGAGCCAAAGTAGTTCTCTCGCTTTTACTCCGTCTCGCACTCGTCTTTCTTCAGCGATCTGTCACTCTCGTCCGCATACACACCTTGTTTTTCTTTCCCCCTCCCCAATTCCCACGCCGGTCTTCAGGTCCTGAACATCAGTCACCCCGTGATCTCAATTCACACCTCCTTTATTAGTGATGCTCCCTCTCTCTTTCTCTCTTCCTTTCACACTTTCTTTCATTCTCTCTTCATTTCTCTTTCTTTCTGTCTCCCTTTCTACTCTCGTTCAGTTTTCAATATCAATTTACATACTATCAAATATTTCTTTCTTTCTTTCTTTTTTCTCCCCTCCTTTCTCTCCATCAGTCTCTCTATCCATCGTTATGTCTTTTTCATTTTTTTCTCCTTTTGGCCTTCATTGACTCTTTCTTTCTTTCTCTTCTGCGCCCCTGTTTCTCTCCATCATTCTCTCTATCCCTCGTTATGTCTTTTTCTTTTTTCCCCCCAATCTCTCTTTCTGTGTTTTTCTTTTTTTTTCCTTTTGGCCTTTGTTCACTCTTTCTTTCTTTCTTTCTCCTGCGCCCCTGTTTCTCTCCATCATTTTCTCTATCCCTCGTTATGTCTTTTTCATTTTTTTCTCCTTTTGGCCTTTGTTCACTCTTTCTTTCTTTCTTTCTTTCTCTGCTCCTCTGATTCTCTCCCCTTCTTTCTCTCCATTCTCTCTATCCGTCATTATGTCTTTTTCATTTTTTTCTCCTTTTGGCCTTCATTGACTCTTTCTTTCATTTTCTCTCTCCTGCTTTCTTTCTCTCTTTTTCATTTTTTAATCCTTTTGGCCTTCATTGAGTTTCTTTCTTTCTTTCTTTTTCTTGCTAATCTCTTTCTCTCTCCATCATTCTCTCTATACCTCGTTATGTCTTCCATTTTTTTTCAATCTCTTTTTCTGTCTTTTGCATTTTTTCCTCCTTTTGGCCTTAATAGACTGACTCTTTCTTTCTTTGTTTGTTTCTTTCTTTCTCCTGCACCTCTGTTTCTATCCCCTTCTTTCTC
>JACRUU010000028.1:2891970-2894470 GCA_030449085.1 Kryptopterus vitreolus | reverse complement strand
GACATCCATCCAGGAATTCTGATTGGTTAATGGCCCAGAACGCTCCAGCGGGTCGGTCTGCTCCAGTTCCAGCTCCCTCTGACCGCTTCCTGAGTGCGAGATCCTCCATCCGTCTGGTCTTGGAGCGGAACCAAAGTTTAGCCTTTTGTGTGTCACACATACCTCCTACACGCCGTCGCATCTGTTCCTGTCCTCCGCGGGCCTGGCGCTCCGAGTTTCCCCGCTGTTTACCGCTGCGGAAAAATCTGCTGCTTTTCTTCCCGCCGGAGTCTCGTAGCCTCGCCGCGCTAACGTTAGCCGCAACGCTTCTCAACCGATCCCAGCGCCGAGTCACCCAGCTAAAAATAAGATCGTCAACATGTCCCACCAGATCCCACCAGATCCCGCCAGATCCCGCCAGATCCCAGCTCCATTCCAAACAAAATGTCAAAATGACTTATTACACTCTTAAATAATAAATAAATAATAAAAACAAAAGAATAATAATAAATAACGATTTTAATGATGACTATTTGTAATAATAATAAATAATAATAATAATAATAATAATAATAAATACTATTTTAATAATAATAAATAATAATGCTTTTAATAATAATTACTGCTTTAAATAATAACAAACTATAGCAAAAATAATACTTAATAATAAATAATAAATAAATAATAAACTTTTTAATACTAATAATAACTATAAATATAATATAATACTAAATAATAATAATAATAAATAACAACTGTTTTTTAATAATCACTGCTTTTAATAATGACAACTATGAGAAAATAATAAAAAATAAATAATAAATTCTGCTATTAATAAGGATATTCGTAAGGATTCGTAAGGATATTTGTAAGGATATTCGTAAGCATTTATAGGTTTTTTCATTCTGTTCATTGAAAATTTATGTAATATATATATATATATATATATATATATATATATATATATATATATATAATATAATAACTATAATAAATAATACCAAATAATATAAAAAAAACAGTTTTTAATAATAATAATAATAATAATAATAACTATAATAAATAATACCAAATAATCAAAAATGTTTAATCTAAGCACTTTAAAAATATATTAGCATTTATAGGCTTTTCATTCTGCTCACTGAAATGTATGTAATATATTCATTCATTCATTCATCTTCTACCGCTTTATCCGATCTTCCCACTCGGGTCACGGGGAGTCTGTGCCTATCTCAGGCGTCTATGGGCATTAAGGCAGGATACACCCTGGTATGGAATGCCAACCCATCGCAGGGAACACACACCACACTCACATTCATACACTAGGGACAATTTTCCAAGGTGCCAATCAACCTACCGTGCATGTTTTTGGACCGGGAGGAAACCGGAGAACCCGGAGAAAAACCTCCTTGAGGCACGGGGACGGGGAGAACATGCACAAACTCCACACACACATGGAACCGAGACGGGAATCGAACCCGGATCCTGGCGGTGTGAGGCGAATGTGCTAACCACTAAACCACCGTGCCTGTCTGTATGTATATATATATATATATATATATATATATATATATATATATATAATATACTATAAAATAAATAATACCAAATAATATTAAATAATAATAACTGTTTTTAATGATAATAATTAATAATAATAATAATAACTATAATAAATAATACCAAATAATATTACAATATTCAATAATAAATTCAATAATGACAAATGGTTTATTCTCTTCCTTTCATATAAACAAATGTTGTTGTTTTTCCGATGCTTGTGCCGCTTCCAGACCTGTATTTTCATATTAAAGCCTTTAACCAATCACATTTCAGCATTCATCATTTGTTGCCAGGCAGAGAAGTTTCCCTTCACGATCCATTCTGCAGCGCCTCTAACACAGGGTAACACGATGACGAAACTGCTGCTTCAACCAATCAGATTTTGACTTGGTGTCACCAGCGCCCTTCTAGCAGGTGTATAGTGACGTCACCGTATTCAGACGCCGTTGATTGGATAGTCGAGATTGGGTCCAACTAGTTTTTTTGTCGCCCCCTAATGGCTGAAAAAAAAAAAACAACAACAACACTTTCAAGGTCATTTTTTTTCACCCGGACTTTGTTCAAGTTTGGTTCTGAGGAAGGATGAGAGAAGGATGGAGTTTGTTTACAAACAAATCCGATTTAATGGGGAGTAAAATGCTGCTGTTTTTCCTCAATAATATTTATTTCATTAAAGTTTATTATTGATGTTTCTTATGTGGGTCGAATATTAGCATAGCAAGTATTAGCCTTTTAATTCTGGCGTTAGCATTTCATTCATTAGCACGTGTCGTTATTTAATACTACTGTTGGTGTTTCACTCAACATAAGTCAGTTTTTTTTTAAAGATATATATATATATATATATATATATATATATATATTATATATATATATATATATATATATATATATATATATATATATATATATAATATGTATATCTTTACCTGTTTGGAATATTAGCATTCCGTTGCGT
>JACRUU010000028.1:2876970-2886970 GCA_030449085.1 Kryptopterus vitreolus | reverse complement strand
AAGACTTTGAAGATAGAAAAGATTATAATTTATTCACACACACACACACACACACACACACACACACACACACACATGAAGTGTGTAAGTACTTTGAGTTATTTATTGCGAGCAAGAAGTTTCATTTAAATGTTTTGCTTTTGCGCACTGGGCTCAGAGAGAATAGTGGATTGTGATTCGCTGATATTGAATACTAGATTGTGATTGGCTGGAATGTGAATACTGGGTTGTGATTGGCTGGAATGTGAATACTGGATTGCGATTGGCTAGAAGTACATTTGTAAATACAGGATTGTGATTTGCTGGTTGTAAATGCTGGATTGTGATTGGCTGGAAGTTCATTTGTAAATATAGGATTGTGATTTGCTGGTTGTAAATACTGGGATTGTGATGGCTGGCTGGAAGGACTGGGTTGTGATTGGCTGGAATGTGAATACTGGGTTGTGATTGGCTGGAATGTGATACTGGATTGCTTTTGTGAATGGTGGATTGTGATTGGCTGGAAGTGGAAGTACATTTGTAAATATAGGATTGTGATTTGCTGGTTGTAAATTGTATAGGATTGTGATTTGCTGGTTGTAAATATAGGAGGATTGTGATTGGCTGGAATGTGAATACTGGGTTGTGATTGGCTGGAATCTGAATACTGGATTGTGATTGGCTGGAAGTACATTTGTAAATATAGGATTGTGATTTGCTGGTTGTAAATATAGGAGGATTGTGATTGGCTGGAATGTGAATACTGGGTTGTGATTGGCTGGAATGTGAATACTGGATTGTGATTGGCTGGAAGTACATTTCATTTGTAAATACAGGATTGTGACAGGCTGGAATTTTATACAGGATTGTGATTGGCTGCTTGAAAATGCTGGCTTGTGATTGGCTGGAAGTTCATTTGTAAATCTAGGAGGATTGTGATTGGCTGGGATGTGAACAGCTGCTAGAGCAGGACCTCCAGAGCTTCCACGTGTATCTCCACTGCGCTGTGGATTGGTTTTGAGGAACATTTTGCAGTTTTGCTGAATCAGCAGCGGGCATGTTGTCTCGGGAGGCTTCTCTTCCGCTTCCTGTTTCCTGCTCGGATTCCTTGGTTTAGACAGTGATCGATGGTGATCCACGTCCCCGGAGATGTCCATTAAACATCTATGAACATCTTCATTTCTCTCTCAGATGATCCCGTCGTAGTGATTCATTAAATCTGCTCTTCTTTGACCTTTCTTGCAGAGCCTCATGGGGCAGGAGGTTCTTTATAGTACGATAAACACAGGATAGGTTTCCATGGCAACGCTGGGTTGGAGTAGTTTAATGTGGTATTTTTGGGGTTATTTTAGGAAGCCGTGGACGCTGCAGGTGCGAGAGGGAGAGAGAGAGAGAGAGAGAGAGAGAGAGAGAGAGAGAGAGAAATAACCTGAGCATGAAATCCTTCTGAAATACTGGTGTAGGAGGTGGAGGTGTGTGTGAGGTGTGTGTATGAGCTGTGTGTGTGTGTGTGTGTGTGTGTGTGTGTGTGTGTGTGTGTGTGTGTGTGTGTGTGTGTGTGTGTGTGAGTGAGAGGTAGGTGAGTGTGTGGTGTGTATGAGTGTGTGAGAGGTATGTGTGTGTGTATGAGCTGTGTGTGTGAGCTGTGTGTATGAGGTGTGTGTGTGAGTAAGAGGTAGGTGTGTGTGTGTGAGAGGTGTGTGTGTGAGATGTGTGTGTGGTGTGTACGAGGTGTGTGTGTGGTGTGTATGAGGTGTGTGTGTGTGTGTGAGTTGTGTGAGGTGTGTGTATGAGTGTGTGTGTGAGTGAGCTGTGTGTGTGGTGTGGTGAGTGAGATGTGTGTGTGGTGTGTATGAGGTGTGTGTGTGAGTGAGAGGTAGGTGTGTGTGGTGTGTATGAGGTGTGTGTGTGAGCTGTGTGTGTGTGTGCGTGAGAGGTGTGTGTGTGATGTATGTGTATGAGGTGGGTGGTGGGTGGTGATGAGTGTGTGTGTGTGTGTGTGAGTGAAAGGTAGGTGTGTGTGGTGTGTATGAGGTGTGTGTATGAGCTGTGTGTGTGTGAGTGAGAGGTGTGTGTGGTGTGTATGAGGTGTGTGAGAGGTGTGTGTGTGTATGAGCTGTGTGTGTGTGTGTGTGTGTGTGTGTGTGTGTGTGTGTGTGTGTGTGTGTGTGAGTGTGTGTGTGTGTGTGTGTGTGTGTGTGTGTGTGTGAGATGAGTGTGTGTGTGTGTGGTGTGTGTGAGCTGTGTGTATGAGGTGTGTGTGTGTGTGTGTGTGAGTGTGTGTGTGTGTGTGTGTGTGTGTGATTGTGTGTGTGTGTGGTGTGTGTGTGTGTGTGTGTGTGTGTGTGTGTGTGTGTGAAATCCCCTCTAGCCCTGTATCTGACCTCCATTCTGTGGGCTGTGATTGAAAAAGCTGATTAGAAGAGAGTCTACTCGCTGACCCTTGACCTCACGCCTCTCAGACACTTCTTCATCGCTACGAGGGCGTTCGGAATTTCAACAGCTCTAATTTTGGGCCGGATCGGGTTCTGGGTCCGGGGTCTGGGTCTGGGGTCCGGTTCTGGGTCCGGGGTCCGGGTTCTGGGTCCGGGGTCTGGGTCCGGGTTCTGGGTCCGGGGTCTGGGTCTGGGGTCCGGTTCTGGGTCCGGGGTCCGGGTTCTGGGTCTGGGGTCCGGGGTCCGGGTTCTGGGTCCGGGGTCTGGGTCTGGGGTCTGGGTCCGGGGTCTGTTAAGGTGTTAAGTTTGTCATTTGTTTTGTGGTTGTGGTGTTGGGACCTGATGCTGTTGTTAAGTTACTGGGACGGTTGTGTTGTTGGTTGTGTTGTTGGTTGTGTTGTTGATTTAGTTGTTGATTGTGTTGTTGGTTGATTGTGTTGTTGATTTAGTTGTTGGTTGATTTAGTTGTTGGTTGTGTTGTTGTGTTGTTGATTTAGTTGTTGATTGTGTTGTTGTGTTGTTGATTTAGTTGTTGATTGTGTTGTTGGTTGATTGTGTTGTTGATTTAGTGGTTGGTTGGTTGTGTTGTTGATTTAGTTGTTGATTGTGTTGTTGATTTAGTTGTTGATTTAGTGGTTGTTTGATTGTGTTGTTGGTTGTGTTGTTGGTTATGTTGTGTTGTTGTGTTGTGTTGTTGATTTAGTTGTTGATTGTGTTGTTGGTTGATTGTGTTGTTGATTTAGTTGTTGATTGTGTTGGTGATTTAGTGGTTGGTTGATTGTGTTGTTGGTTGTGTTGTTGGTTATGTTGTGTTGTGTTGTTGATTTAGTTGTTGGTTGGTTGTGTTGTTGATTTAGTTGTTGATTGTGTTGTTGATTTAGTTGTTGATTTAGTGGTTGGTTGGTTGTGTTGTTGATTTAGTTGTTGATTTAGTTGTTGATTGTGTTGTTGTTGGTTGTGTTGTTGTGTTGTGTTGTTGATTTAGTTGTTGATTGTGTTGTTGGTTGATTGTGTTGTTGATTTAGTTGTTGATTTAGTGGTTGTTTGATTGTGTTGTTGGTTGTGTTGTTGTGTTGTGTTGTTGTGTTGTGTTGTTGATTTAGTTGTTGATTTAGTGGTTGTTTGATTGTGTTGTTGTTGTAGTTGTTGAGTGTGTTGTTTGGTTGTGTTGTTGTTTGTTGTTGATTTAGTTGTGTTGTTGTTGTGTTGTTGATTTAGTTGTTGATTGTGTTGTTGGTTGTGTTGTGTTGATTGTGGATAAATGCGGTATCTCAGTGCAGCTCACTTTCACTGTGCTAACACAACAATGGTACGCAACACACGTCTTACACACACATTGCTGTAGATTTGCTGTATTTATGGGCGGCTCGGGGCGGGAACTCGGTCGGGAACTCGGCGCTTGAATGTGGTCGGGAACTCGGGCAAGAACTTGGTGCGGGAACGTGTTCGGGAACACGGCTGATGAAGGAACTCGGTCGGGAACTCGGCGCGGGAACGTGTTCGGGAACGTGGCCAATGCGGGAACTCGGCGCGGGAACGTGTTCGGGAACGTGGCCAATGCGGGAACTCGGCGCGGGAACGTGTTCGGGAACGCGGCTGATGCGGGAACGCGGCTGATTCGGGAACTCGGCGTGGGAACGTGTTCGGGAACGCGGCTGATTCGGGAACTCGGCGCGGGAACGTGTTCGGGAACGTGGCCGGGAACGCGGGAACGTGTTCGGGAACGCGGCCGATGCGGGAACTCGGCGCGGGAACGTGTTCGGGAACGCGGCCGATGCGGGAACGCGGCTGATGCGGGAACTCGGCGCGGGAACGTGTTCGGGAACGCGGCTGATGCGGGAACTCGGCGCGGGAACGTGTTCGGGAACGCGGCCGATGCGGGATTGATTGATGGGACGCGGGTGGAGAAATCGGGATAACGCGGATGGAGAGCGTCGGACCGGACGTGAACGCCGCTCCCTCGGGGCCGCGGATGACGAAGCGAGCCGGCGTTCCTGGAGCGAGAGAAATCACACGGCGGGAAACCGAGACCACTTCTATAAAGATGTTTGGAAAGCGAGAGTTATTGCGGATCTGCGGTTTCTCCGCCAAGTCGAGGAGAAAATGAAGACGGCTGAAATCGACCAGGACGAGTCGGCTGGAAATGTCAAAGCAGATCAAAACGCAGACGTCTTCTTCTCCTCCTCCTCCTCCTCCTCCTGCTCTCCAAGGAGGTCGTTAGTGTAACAGTGAAATCACAATCGACCTTCTCTCCAGGAACAAACCTGATGATGATGATGATGATGATGATGATGATGATGATGATGGTCCTCACCAGAGATCCCCATAGGGTTCCTTTGTAGACGTCTAATTCCACATTTCATCCAAAACGAATGGAGTTTATAAAGATCAGGATGAAGTTCATTGCGGTTTCCTACCAGGTCCTACTTTTATATTCATCTGATTTGATGGGGGGGGAAACACCCCTAGTGCAGGATCGGCTGTGATACAGCGCCCCCTGGAGGTCAGACGGTTCCTTGGTGAAGGGTGGCAGCTTGGAGATACCGGGGCTCGAACACCCCCCCCCTTCACCGTTGTTGATTGTGTTGTTAGATGTTTGTGTATAAATGTTGAGTTGTGTTGTTGGTTGATCGTGTTGTTGCTTGAGTGTGTTGTTGGATGATTGTGTTGTTAGTTGTGTTGTTATTTGTGTTAGGTGATTGTGGATAAATTCTGAGTTGTGTTGTTGGTTGATTGTGTTGTTGCTTGAGTGTGTTGTTGGTTGATTGTGTTGTTAGTTGTGTTGTTGCTTGATTGTGTTATTGATTGTGTTGTTGCTTGATTTTGTTGTTGCTTGATTGGGTTGATTAATTGTGTTGTTAGTTGTGTTGTTGTTGCTTGTGTTGTTGCTTGAATGTGTTGTTGATTGTGTTGTTAGTTGTGTTGTTGGTTGATTGTGTTGTTATGTGTTAGATGATTGTGAATAAATGCTGTGTTGTGTTGTTGTTTGATTGTGTTGCGAGTTGATTGTGTTAGTTGTGTTGTTGATTGTGTTGATGGTTGATGATTGATTGTGTTGTTATTTGTGTTAGATGATTGTGGATAAATGCTGTGTTGTGTTGTTGTTTGTGTTGTTAGTTGTGTTGTTGATTGTGTTGTTGGTTGATGATTGATTGTGCTATTTGTGTTAGATGATTGTGGATAAATGCTGAGTTGTGTTGTTGGTTGATTGTGTTGTTAGTTGTGTTGTTGATTGTGTTGTTGATTGATGATTGATTGTTGATTGATTGTGTTGTTATTTGTGTTAGATGATTGTGAATAAATGCTGAGTTGTGTTGTTGGTTGATTGTGTTGCGAGTTGATTGTGTTGTTAGTTGTGTTGTTGATTGTGTTGTTGGTTGATGATTGATTGTGTTGTTATTTGTGTTAGATGATTGTGGATAAATGCTGAGTTGTGGTTGTTGTTGATTGTGTTGTTAGTTGTGTTGTTGATTGTGTTGTTAGTTGTGTTGTTGTTGTTGTGTTGTTGGTTGTGTTGTTGATTTGTGTTGTTGATTGTTGTTGTTGTGTGTGTTATTGTGTTGTTGTTGTTGGTTGATTGTGTTGCGAGTTGATTGTGTTGTTAGTTGTGTTGTTGATTGTGTTGTTGGTTGATGATTGATTGTTGATTGATTGTGTTGTTATTTGTGTTAGATGGTTGTGGATAAATGCTGAGTTGTGTTGTTGTTTGATTGTGTTGTTAGTTGTGTTGTTGATTGTGTTGTTGGTTGATTGTGTTGCGAGTTGATTGTGTTGTTAGTTGTGTTGTTAGTTGTGTTGTTGATTGTGTTGTTGGTTGATGATTGATTGATGATTGATTGTGTTGTTATTTGTGTTAGATGATTGTGGATAACCCTATGCTTTGTTGTTGTTGTGTTGTGTGTTGTTGTTGCGAGTTGTGTTGTGTTGCTTGTGGTGATTGTTGTTGATTTGTGTTAGGTGTTGATGCGTGTGTTTTTGTTGATTGAGTTGTGTTGTTGATTGTTGATTTGTTGTGCTTGTGTTGATTGATTGTGTTTTAAATTCGAGTTTGTTGTTGTTGATTTGTGTTGTGATTTGATAAATGCTTGAGTTGTGTTGTTGGTTGATTGTGTTGTTAGTTGTGGATGTTGTTGTGTTGATTGTGTGTTGCTTGATTGTGTTATTGTTGTGTTGTTGTTGATTGTTATTGTTGTGTTGTTGATCTTGATTGATTGTTAGGTGTTGTTGTTGTTGTTGTGTGTTGCTTGAATGTGTTGTTGATTGTGTTGTTAGTTGTGTTGTTGTTGATTGATTGTGTTATTTGTGTTAGATGTTTGTGAATAAATGCTGTGTTGTGTTGTTAGTTGTGTTGTTGATTGTGTTGTTGGTTGATGATTGATTGTTGATTGATTGTGTTGTTATTTGTGTTAGATGATTGTGTGATTGTTGTTGTTAAATGTTGTTAGTTTGTGTGTGTTGTTGATTGTGTTGTGTTGTTGTTGTTGTTGTTGATTGTGTTGAGTTGTTTGTGTTGTTGATTTGTGTTGTTGGTTGATTGTTGATTGATTGTTGTTATTTGTGTTAGATGATTGTGGATAAATGCTGAGTTGTGTTGTTATTGTGTTGTGTTGTTGATTGTGTTGATTTGCTGTTGTGTTGATGATTGATTGTTGATTGATGTGTTGTTATTTGTGTTAGATGATTGTGGATAAATGCTTGAGTGTGTTGTTGGATGATTGTGTTGAGTTGTGTTGCGTTGTTGATTGTGTTGTTAGTTGTGTTGTTGATTGTGTTGATGGTTGATGATTGATTGTTGATTGATTGTGTTGTTATTTGTGTTAGATGATTGTGGATAAATGCTGAGTTGTGTTGTTGGTTGATTGTGTTGTTAGTTGTGTTGTTGATTGTGTTGTTGGTTGATTGTTGATTGTGTTATTTGTGTTAGATGATTGTGGATAAATGCTGAGTTGTGTTGTTGTTTGTGTTGTTAGTTGTGTTGTTGATTGTGTTGTTGGTTGATGATTGATTGATTTGATTGATTTGTTATTTGTGTTAGATGATTGTGTATAAATGCTGAGTTGTGTTGTTGGTTGATTGTGTTGTTGTGTGTGTTGTTGGTTAGTGTTGTTGGTTGTGTGTGTTGATTGTGTTGTTGTTGTTGTGTTGTTGATTGTGTTGTTAGTTGTGTGGTTGATTGTGTTGCGAGTTGATTGTGTTGTTAGTTGTGTTGTTGATTGTGTTGTTGGTTGATGATTGATTGTTGATTGATTGTGTTGTTATTTGTGTTAGATGATTGTGGATAAATGCTGAGTTGTGTTGTTGGTTGATTGTGTTGCGAGTTGTGTTGTTGATTGTTGTTGTTTGTGGATTGTGTAGTCCTCCCACCCAGTCTCAGCAGTATATTCCCCAGTATAAAGCGGAATGCTCTAAAGGGAAATCTGGAAATGTTGACAATCCCGCAGTGCGACGAGTCGGATATTTTCCCCGGAACGCCTCGTTTATCCGAGCGCATGTGTGCATCCGAGCGTGCTGATTGGCTGGAATCTGGAGCCAGAAACCAGATGGCGATTCCACTAACAGCGTGAGATGTTCGCTCGAGAAGAACCCCACCATTCTTCATGTATGTCGCCATCCTCGTTTGCTCGGGAACGAAGGAACCTTCACGAAAGTCCGCACAGGGGCCTCACAGGGGCCACACAGGGGCCTCACAGGGGCCACACAGGAGCGGTTAAAGAAGCCGTTCGGAACAACCTGAGGATTTCACTTTGGAATTTTGGCACCAGCGTCTCCATCTGGGCTTCACACAGAGATCATTAGGAGAAAGACGACGTCATTGTCAGACGTTCAGTGTTTATCAGGGACCGTGTAAATAATGAAAATGCAATTTGACTTGTTTGTTTGTTTGTTTGTGTGGTCAGACACACACACACACACACACCTCCTGCTTTAGGAATTCATAACCTCGTTATGAGTTGTTTGTGTTTACTTGCTTGTGCCTGCATAATTAGCTCTTTTTAGATCATCTACAAATTCTCTAGATAAATACGGGCCTAGCGAGACGATGCGTTCTGACAGCGTGGAATTTTACTCCCCGAATACACAAATATACTGGACTCAACTCGGATCCGGAAAATTATTCCGACATTCCACAGCTAGTTTGGACAGATCTGGGGTTTCGGATTAGGCTTAAAAGTCTCGCCAAACATTTTGGAACATGCATTCGATTCTGGATTTAATTTTAGAAGGAAGGCTTCCGAGGAAATATGCAGGATTCCATAGTCTTGGTCCAGGAACGGAACGGTATTAAAGTCGGACACTGCAAATGTGACGTCTGGAAGGTCAGCTGAGGACATAATTTGGTCCACGCTTGATTCTAGGGCTTAATCTTATAGACCTGACTTTGGGACTAGTGCTAGGATTTGCATACTGCAGGGCCAACGGTCCAGGGCGATTATCTGCAGACCTGTTCTAAAGTCTAAAGCTAGAGACTCCACTTGGAGTCTAGGATTAGTGTATTTATACTTATATTACAGGGCTGGGTATTTGGACTTAGCCTTAGACTAAGGCTAGGGTTTTAGACCCACTTTAGCGTCTAAAGACTTGGACTCCCATTGAAATCTATAGACACTATTCTTAGACTCCAAGTCCTAGCCTTAATCTCCAAGTCAAGTATCCAGAACTTAGTCTTAGAGTCCAAGATACGTCTAAAGACCCTAGCCTTATACTCTAGGTCATGTCTAACGACCCTAGCCTTAAATTCCAATTCAAGCCAAGTCAAGTCTAAAGACCCTAGCCTTAGACTTCAGATCATGTCTAAAGACCCTAGCCTTAGACTTCAGATCATGTCTAAAGACCCTAGCCTTAGACTCCAGGTCATGTCTAAAGACCCTAGCCTTAGACTCCAGGTCATTTCTAAAGACCCTAGCCTTAGACTCCAGGTCATATCTAACGACCCTAGCCTTAAACTCCAATTCGTGCCAAGTCAAGTCTAAAGACCTTAGCCTTAGACTTCAGGTCATGTCTAACGACCCTAGCCTTAAGCTCCAAGTCATGTCTAAAGACCCTAGCCTTAGACTCCAGATCATGTCTAACGACCCTAGCCTTAAGCTCCAAGTCAAGCCAAGTCAAGCATAAAGATCCTAGCCTTAGACTTCAGGTCAAGTCTAAATACCCTAGTCTTAGACTCCAGATTATGTCTAATGACCCTAGCCTTAAGCTCCAAGTCAAGTCTAATGACCCTAGCCTTAAGCTCCAAGTCAAGCCAAGTTAAGTCTAAAGACCCTAGCCTTAGGCTCCAGGTCATTTCTAACGACCCTAGCCTTAAGCTCCAAGTCAAGCATAAAGATCCTAGCCTTAGACTCCAGGTCATGTCTAACGACCCTAGCCTTAAGCTCCAAGTCAAGTCTAACGACCCTAGCCTTAATCGTCAGGTTAAATCTAACGACTGTAGCTTTAAACTCCAAGTCAAGTCTATAGACCTTAGCCTTAAACTCCAGGTCAAGTCAAGTCTAAAGACCCTAGCTTTAGACTCCAGGTCAAGTCTAAGGACCCTACCTAGGTTAAGCTACACTTAACTTGGAGTCGAAGGAAAATATCTACAAACTCCA
>JACRUU010000028.1:2819470-2871970 GCA_030449085.1 Kryptopterus vitreolus | reverse complement strand
GAACGGTATCTCAGAAGGTTCGTCCATTCTCCTACATACGGCCTAGATGGAGAGAGAGAGGGGGGGGGAGAGAGAGGGAAATGGAGAGAGAGAGAGAGAAAGAGAGAGAAAGATGGAGAGAGAGGGGGAGAGAAAAATGGAAAGAGAGAGAGAGAGAGAGAGAGAGAGAGATGGAGAGAGAGAGATAGAGAAATGGAGAGAGGAGAGAGATGGAGAGAGATAGAGAGAAATGGAGAGATGAGAGAGAGAGAGAAAATGGAGAGAGAGAGAGAAATGGAGAGAGATAGATAGAGAAATGGAGAGATGAAGAGAGAGAAATGGAGAAAGAGGGGGAGAGAGAAATGGAGAGAGACTGGATCCTCCAGGAACGGTATCTCAGAAGGTTCGTCCATTCTCCTACATACGGCCTAGATGGAGAGAGAGAGGGGGGGAGAGAGCGAAATGGAGAGAGATGGAGAGAGAGAAAGATGGAGAGAGAAATGGGGAGAGAAAAATGGAAAGAGAGATGGAGAGAGAGAAATGGAGAGAGATAGAGAGAGAAATGGAACGGTATCTCAGAAGGTTCGTCCATTCTCCTACATACGGCCTAGATGGAGAGAGAGAGGGGGGGAGAGATCGGAGAGAGAGAGAGGGGGGGGGAGAGAGAGAGATGGAGAGAGAGGAGAGATAGAGAGATGAGAGATGAAGAGAGAGAGAGAGAGAGAGAGATGGAGAGAGAGAGAGAAATGGAGAGATGAAGAGAGAGAAATGGAACGGTATCTCAGAAGGTTCGTCCATTCTCCTACATACGGCCTAGATGGAGAGAGAGAGAGGGGGAGAGAGAGAAATGGAGAGAGAGGGAGAGAGAGAAAGAAAGAGAGAGAGAGAGAGAGGGGGAGAGAAAAATGGAAAGAGAGATGAAGAGAGAGAAATGGAGAGAGACTGGATCCTCCAGGAACGGTATCTCAGAAGGTTTGTCCATTCTCCTACATACGGCCTTATTGAAAATGATAGCCTCTGCTCCATCGTTGTTGTTGTTGTTGTTGTTGTTTTTGTCAGGCCAAAATGACCCCATTTTCAAAGGTCTTCACCTCCTAAATACCCAACAATCATCCCTTCTTTTTAAATACCGCAGGAACTCAGCTTTCCACCTGCACCCCCGCTGCCCCGCTGCAGGCATTTACACCAGTTTAATCTCAAGATACAGGATTTATTTATTCAAAGCCATAGTTGTTGTTTTTTTTTTTGGTCATGATTAAAAACGAACCTTTCAGGCCAAAACAAGGGCAGGAAGATTAAAAGACTCGTGTCCTTTGGAAAATAACAACAACGTACTTTGTGTTATTCGGCATTCGCGACCAGGATTACGTCAAATGAAACACGGGAGTCCAGGTTAAGATCGTACGTGATCAACATGAGCAATTCGGGGTTAAGGGCCTTGCGAAAGAGCTCCCACTAGTGGTGTGAGCATGCGATCTTCTGGTCCAACACCTTACCACTAAGCCACCACCTCCCACTTGAAAACCCCGCATCGAAATGTCGCTCACATTTGAGAGATCTTTCGTCGTCTTTGGGCGCCATAAATTTGTGCATTCATGATGTTCTTGTAGTGGGGCACGGTGGTTTAGTGGTTTGCATGAACGCCTCACACCGCCAGGGTCGGGGTTCGATTCCCGTCTCGGCCATGTGTGTGTGGAGTTTGTTCATGTTCTCCCCGTGCCTCAGGGGGTTTTTCTCCGGGTTCTCCGGTTTCCTCCCCCGGTCCAAAAACATGCACTGTCGGTTGGAAAATTGTCCCTAGTGTATGAATGTGTGAATGTCCTGTGATGGGTTGGCATTTCATCCAGGGTGTATCCTGCCTTAATGCCCATAGACGCCTGAGATGCCCACAGACTCCACGTGACCCGAGAGAGGATCGGATATAGCGGTAGAAGATGAATGAATGCTCTTCTTGTAGATCATCCAGGACCTTCAAAAAGGTCTATAGTATACACTATTAATCAGGTCGAGGTGTCCCCTCTGGACAATCATCTCCAGTCCCCCATGGAGAAATGCAACATGGAAGGTAGAAGAAAAACACGGAGATCCTGCAAAGCTCTGGACAGACTTTAACCACCAACCTGGAGGCTGGAGCTGAGGAGCAGGAGCTGTAACCTCATGCTACCAGCGCACTCTGTTGATTTTTACTTTATATACGAGCTCTCAGAAAACCAGAGAAAATAAGTTGGAAAGTAATCGAGAGGGGGGGGGGGGTAAAAATTCGTAAAGTTCCCCTTGAAGCTCTTCCATCTCCCATCCAGACAGCAAATAAAAGGCTCGAGGCACAAAAAAAAGCGTCCGCGATGCGCCGCCGCCGCATTAATGCTGAATCCGGGAGATGGAGAGAGATGGGTCTAAAACGAGTACATGAGAGAAGGAACGTAAGTGCTTGTCTTCTCTGTCGGCTCAGACGGGAAATGTGTGTTTTGCAGCACACACACACACCTTTTATCTTAAATTGACTTTAATGGAGCAGGAAAAGACATCTCAGCGAGGACATTTCCATCTCAGTGAACATTACTCACCATTCATATGAGTGTGTGTGTGTGGGGGTTGAGATGGTGGGCTGGACCGCTCGACCGAAGGAAATGCTTTCCATTTGATTTGGTTCGTCTTTGTTGTGGCGCTACCGAACACTAATAAACTTTACGTCTCCTTTGTCTCCCGTCCGTCACCCGCCCTATGAAAAAGGCTTTTGTGACGCTTAACATCTGCGAGAAACTTTTTACAACTCCCGGCATGTTTATCTGGCATACCATTACCACCACTAGCAGAGAAACGTTCCTGCTTTAATCCCCACCTCCGTAGCGACCGGACTTCACACTCCGGTTCCCCCGAGCGACCCTTGTGCCTTCGAGATACTCCGGCAAACCCTCAAGGTCCTCGCATGCTGTAAGACGTCGATAAGCCGGATCAGGTGTGCACCAGGAGCTCGAGGGAGATGTGGATTTCCAAGACTCACCACCCCCGGGGCGGCGAATGCCTCTGCAGCAGCTTTGATCCATAATGGCCGCCAATCAGGTGGTGGCAGGCGGAGAACGCTGGCTTCAATCGAGGCTCGGAGATGGAAACTGTTTTTTTCCCCCGTCGCTTTGGCATGGCTAATAAGCCACGGGATTTGGCAAAGGCGAGACGCTTCAGAACTCCAGCAGTCTTGGGAATCTCTCGGAGGTTCTTAACTCCAACGCCATCGCCGCATAATGAAGTGGATAATTAAATGGCTCTGCTACTGAAACTGCGCTCGGAGGCTTTCATCTCGTACCTAGGTACCACACTAGCTTAGCAAGCGAGCCAGACTTGATCTCATCTGCTCGACAAGGAACGTACAAGCTTGTCCGATTAGAGTCCTGGCAGCGTCCATCAATCTCCCTTTTAAGATGGTCCACCAGATTTTTTTTTGGTGTCCTCATTCATTAATAACGGTGTCAGGAAAATCAGGTTTCTCCAATTCACAAAAGCTCTAGATCTTAAGCATCTTCTAGACCAGATCTTCATGATGCTGACTTGCTTGACGAGCTCTTCTCAGATAGAAATCTACTCATCTCTACATGATGATGGATGTGCTCTCCATCTCCTGGTGAGATGTTCATGATCATTACGAGCATGTTACGAGTACATACCGAGTCAGGCGCGTCCTCGCATCTCCCGACTTATATCGTACACCTTTAGTATGACCTTCTGAGAAGGACTTTAGATCTCCGTCTGAAGAAGCATCTCGTGGCTGATTTTCCTGCATATGAGGTGAAGATAATTAGCACAGTGCTCCAGGTTTGAGCAAGCAAAGATCAATCTCATTTAGTCTGAGATAAGCCCTAATTTCTATTTTCCCTTCTGCCTTGTGGTGTTTGCATAGTGTGTGAGTGTGTGTGAATGTGTGTGTGTGTGTGTGTGTGTGTGTGTAGAGAGAGAGATTGCTGAGCTCTGTGTGGATCTGGGATAAAGCTGAAGAACCATTTGGCGGTCACGATGGTTAAGTGTGTGCATGTGTGCGTTTGTGTGCCAACATAAGCTTGTGTGTGTGTTAGTATTAGCGGTGATGAGGTCCTTCCCTGTGCTTAAACAAGTCCATCCACCTTACATATGCCTGTGTGTAGAAGTGTGTGTGTCTGTGTGTGTGTGTGTGTTATAAGGATAACCATCTACCATCTTCTTAGCTGGTCCCAATAAAGCAAAATTCCTTGCAAAAGTCCTGAGGGCTGAGGGGTGTAGCTCAGTGGTTTAAGGTCCTGGGATACTGAACAGAAGGTCGGGGGTTCACGTCCAGGTATCGTCCAGGGCCACCCTTGGGTCCTCGAGCAAGGCTAGGGGGCGCCGTATCATGGCTGACCCTGACCCACTTTGGCCCACACCCATTGGAAATCTGGATGGTCTCCTGCTGTAGAGCTCCAAACCTATTGGATGAAGAACCCCAGGAACCTCCTCAGCTCACTGATATCATCTCCACTAATGTTTCTTCCCAGAAGAAAGAGTAAATGCAGGCTAGATATGGAATGGAATTCTGTGTGTGTGAGAGAGACCATTATGGTCTTTTCTCAGAGGAATGTCAGGATCTATATCCTAAATGTTCTTCCTTCTCTTCCTGTTCTCCACATCTGAAATGAACCTTAATTAAGGGAATTAAAGGGTGATTAATAACGCGGAGATGCGACGCTTAATGGCGAATCCATAACGGATCATTTCCTTTAGTCACCTCTCGGAGGGAAGAGTCTCCTCGGGCTTGTCCTCGCAATCGATCGCTCTGCTCCAATGGCGCTTCTTTATTGCTGTTTATTTTCCGCCTCGTCTCCGGTATCGGCGGTGAGGAATTTGCTCTTAGGCGGGAATGGAGAAGGTGATCACACGGGTTAGGGCATGATCCAAAAAATTAGGATCTCTATAAAACCATGTGGGTGAATCCTGCATTCTGATTGGACAGATTACAGCAACAATCAATTAGCATTTGCATCGGACCAAAAGAGGTTGTAAACGTTACAGAACAGTAAAATTGTTTCTTCTAATATCCGAGCATGTTTGGAAGCCGGGGTCAGAGCGCAGCGTCCGCCATGATACAGCGCCCCCTGGAGCACAGAGGGTTAAGTGCTTTGCTCAAGGACCCAAGAGTTGCAGATTGGACAATCTGGGGCTCGAATCCCCCAACCGTCCGAAAAGTATCCCAGCGCCACTGAAGAGTCATTCTCTGCCAAGAGGACCACGGCGGCTCATCTACCTGTCTTCTGGGTCCAATGAATGAAACATCATGTGGATTACTTTTACATGTGACATAAATTCCAAAATAGGGTTAAGGGCCTTCCCCAAGAGCCCTGCAGTGGAAGGTTGGAATTTGACCTTGCGATTCAGAGTTCAATGCCTTCAATGCTGAGCTTCCACCACCTAATTAAAGATTCATATTTATGGCACCCTTCTCCAGGTGGACTTACCGTTAATTAGGTTATACAATATAGCTAAGTGAATTGATCGTTAAGGGCCTTTCTGAAAGGCCCTGAAGTGGAAGTCTGGCAGTGCTGGGATTTAAATCACTGACCTTCCAATCAGAAGGCCAACATCTTATCTAGTGAAATACTATTTAAGCGAAACCCCACATTCCAGTTTGTATCCCACATCCTACGTTTCCATACATTTGCACGTAGCAGTGTGAACCTCATTAGTGAAATTATAGCTTTGGCAACTTCAAAACACTTTTTTTTTTTCAAACCTGGAAGTGAAAGGGACAAAGTTAGGAGAAAACATGAATGAGAGGAAAGTTCCAATTGAGGAAATGAGAAACGTCTGCATTTTTCCACCATGGGCAATCATTTGCTCACTTAGACGTATGTTAGTCCAGAAAGAAGGGCTCTTGATTAGCGTAAAGTGTGTAATCAGTAAAATTACCCGGCTCTGATTGTCCCTGTGTGAATGTTGCGGTAGGAGTTTGATTAATGTAATGGAGATGTAGTGGAGTGCGGATCGAGATCATGATGCGTGAGTGATGGTCAGACGATATCTTAACTGTTCTTCTGCTCTCCGTTTACGCTCGTTAAGGTCATACCTTCAACACCGTCGTGATGACACACGGCACATTTGCTCCTTCCCTCTCTCTGGGCAACACACCCGTGCTTTCCATCTCAGCAGGTCGGGCAGACTTTGCATCAGGCATCACTCATCAGCGGAAAGTTCATCCCTGCCGTGCATGCCAGGTGATTCATCTTCACGTCAGGCTCTGAGATCTCACCTTGTGGGGGACAATTAACCATCCTTTTTTCTCTCTTCACTGTGCCAATCTGACATGCAACGTTTTCTTTACAGCGTTTGACAAAAACAAACCGATCCAGCATGCAGCCTCATTTTCGATCCTTCCTGCGTTCTCCTACACCAACCCACTTATACATTTCCCACACTGGCTTGCATTTACATTTATGACTTTTGGCAGACACCCTTTTCCAGAGCAACTTACAACTCTGAGCATTTTAAACTTTGACCCTGGGGATTTAAACTATTTTTTGGTTTTGACCCCTGAGAATGTTCCCCCATTTTCTACCCTGAAGAACGTTCCCCCATTTTCTACCCTGAAGAACTTTCCACCATTTTCTACCCTGAAGAACGTTCCCCCATTTTCTACCCTGAAGAACTTTCCACCATTTTCTACCCCTGAAGAATGTACCCCCATTTTCTACCCCTGAAGAACGTACCCCCATTTTCTACCCTGAAGAATTTTCCACCATTTTCTACCCTTGCAGAACAGTTCCCCCAACTACTCCTGAATGTTCCCCCATTTTCCACCATTTTCTACCCCTGAAGAACGTTCCCCCATTTTCTACCCTGAAGAACTTTACCCAACCCCCCATTTTCTACCCCTGCAGAGTGTTCCCCCATTTTCTACCCCTGAAGAATGTTCCCCCATTTTCTACCCCTGAAGAACGTTCCCCCATTTTCTACCCCTGAAGAACTTTCCCCCATTTTCTACCCCTGAAGAACATTCCCCCATTTTCTACCCCTGCAGAACATTCCCCCATTTTCTACTTTTGCAGAGTCCCGTTCCCCCATTTTCTACCCCTGCAGAATGTTCCACCATTTTGTTACATCATTTTCTACCCCTGCAGAGTGTTCCCCCACTTTCTACCCCTGCGGAACATTCCCCCATTTTCTACCCCTGAAGAATGTTCCCCCATTTTCTACCCCTGTAGAACGTTCCCCCATTTTCTACCCTTGCAGAACGTTCCCCCATTTTCTACCCTTGCAGAACATGCCACCATTTTGTACCCCTGCAGAACGTTCCCGTATGTTCTACCCTTGCGGATCGTTCCCCCATTTTCTACCTCTGTTCCCCCACTTTCACCCCTGCGGAACATTCCCCCAATGAACATTCCCCCATTTTTCCAATTCCCCCATTTCTACCCCTGAACATTCCCCCATTTTCACCCCTGCGGAACATTCCCCCATTTTCTAGTGTTCCCCCACTTTCATTTTCTACCCCTGAACATTCCCCCATTTTCTACCCCTGCGGAACATTCCCCCATTTTCTACCCCTGCGGAACATTCCCCCATTTTCTACCCCGGTAGAACGTTCCCCCATTTTCTACCCCTGCAGGACTTTCCCCCATCTTCCTCTGCTCCAATTACTCCATGACCTAGTAGACCAGTTGCGGGTGGACAGATGTATCCCCCATAGGAGGTGTGGCCTATTTACCCGCCTATCTCATTTTTTGCGGACTGCCCCCTATGCCAGTTGGGCACAAAGATAGATGTGTTGCCCTCTGTTCTGATTCTCAACAAAGGAGGAGTAGCTTAATTTCTCCAACCATCTCATAGAGGGTGATCTCTGTACCTTTGAGTCCCCTGGAACGAGAAGTGCCCTAGATTTTCAACGAAGGTGGCATCAGTGTATGTTTAAGGAGTAGTAAAAGAAGCATTTCATTAGACATCTCTCAGCGGTTAAGGCACCAGGTTACTGATCGGAAGGTCGGGCATGTTCGAGCCCTGGTATCGCCAAAGCTGCCTCTTCTGGGTCCCTGAGCAAGGGCCCCTAACCCCTCTGTGCTCCAGGGGGCGCTGTATCATGTCAGATCCCAGCTTCCAAACAAGCTGGGATATGGGAAGAAACAATTTCACCATGCTGTAATGTATATGTGATATACTATTCGACTCTCTCATCCACTCCTACATCAGTGTTGATTAGGTTTCTCATTAAAAGTGAAAGAATGTCAGATACGTAACAGATGTGAGGCATTTATGGTTCGGCGGCGGCTCAGGGCGAGACTGCTCCTCGATAAATCAATATAAATATAGAAATAAATAAAGCAGTGATGGATGCCCTGCCTGAAAGAGACAGGAGAGGTAACCTTTTCTTAACTTCAGGCTTGGTCGACTGGTTACAGTGTCAGCATTGCCATTGTGGTCTCTGTCTGTCCGTCTGTCTTTATCCGGACCCAGACGTGCCTGCAGGGCTCAGCTAATTTAATCTAAGCCAGTTAAGGCCAAAAAAACCCCAAAGGAAGTCTGTTTTTGTCTCTTTTTCACACACACACATTCTTCAACTTCTCGAGCACTAATCCTATAACACACCAGAGGATTTGCCCACTATATGTGTGTGTGTGTGTGTGTGTGTGTGTAACTCCAGGCCAGTGGAGTCTCTCAGGAGGGATTTTCTGCCTCACATCTTGCTCGTCTTTGGCCGTTTTCACACTGCAGTAACCCAGTTTGGTGCTCGGGGAGAAATCGGACCACACGCTCTTCACGCTACAGTCGTCTCCGTGTCGGATAGTGATGGACAGAAGAGGACAGGAAGTGCAGGATTGGAGCTGGGGCTGCCTGGCTGTCACTCAAAGAAAAATGACAAGAAAAATCCCAATTTGAACTAGAAGAAGCAAACCTGTTCCAGCATGACCGTGTTCCTGTAGGCTCCATGCAGAAGCCTGGGAGGGGGAAGATCAGTGGATTGAGGTGCTGGGTTACTGATAGGAAGGTCTGAGGGTGGGGGGGTGGGGTTTCGATCCCCGGTATCGCCAAGCTGCCAGGCTTGGGTCCCTTAACCCTCTGTGCTCCAAGGGGCGCCATATCATGGCTGACCCTGCGCCCTGACCCCAGCTTCCAAACAAGCTGGAATATACAAAGAAAGGATCTATAAAGTATACCCTACTTAACAACCCTAATACATCTGCACCCCCAGGAACCTCCTCATCTCACCTACATCAGAACCTGACCTTACTACCGCCCCCTTGTGGCTGAATTGATCTCCCATGCATCTCCATAAGCGTATTTGTCTAGCAATCACGTCTCCGTGGAAAAGAATTAAAAACAGCTCCTAAAACAGCTCCTCAAATCCCTTAATCTGATTAACACGTTGAAGCGTGAAGTGAAGCGAGGAAGCGCACACGCACAGTGTTTCTGGTCCGCCATGTTACAGTATGTTCCATCTCGTTCTGGTCCACCATGGTATAGTATGGTCCAAAATGTTCTGGTCCACCATGGTCCACCTATAGTATGGTCCATCACGTTCTGGTCCACCATGTACATACAGTATATTCCAGGTTTAATAATGTTCTGGTCCACAATGTTCATGTTGTCTTGTTCACCATGTAGTATGGTCCATTTTATAGTATGTTCTGGTCCACCATGTTACAGTATGGTCCATCATGTTCTGGTCCACCATGTTACAGTATATTCCATAATGTTCTGGTCCACCATGTTACAGTATGGTATATTCCATATGTTCTGGTCCATCATGTTCTGGTCCACCATGTTACAGTATATTCCATAATGTTCTGGTCCACCATGTTACAGTATGGTCCATCATGTTCTGGTCCACCATGTTACAGTATGGTCCATAATGTTCTGGTCCACCATGTTACATGTTCTGGTCCACCATGTGTATTCATCATGTTCTGGTCCACCATGTTACAGTATATTCCATAATGTTCTGGTCCACCATGTTACAGTATGCTCCATCATGTTCTGGTCCACCATGTTACAGTATATTCCATATGGTCCATGTTCAGTATGGTCCATGTTCTGGTCCACCATGTTACAGTATGGTCCATCATGTTCTGGTCCACCATGTTACAGTATGCTCCATCATGTTCTGGTCCACCATGTTACAGTATGGTCCATCATGTTCTGGTCCACCATGTTACAGTATGCTCCATCATGTTCTGGTCCACCATGTTACAGTATGTTCATATCATGTTCTGTCACCATGTCCACCATGTTACAGTATGCTCCATCATGTTCTGGTCCACCATGTTACAGTATGGTCCATAATGTTCTGGTCCACCATGTTACAGTATGCTCCATCATGTTCTGGTCCACCATGTTACAGTATGGTCCATCATGTTCTGGTCCACCATGTTACAGTATGCTCCATCATGTTCTGGTCCACCATGTTACAGTATGGTCCATAACGTTCTGCTCCACCATGGTACAGAGGAAGTGCACCCACACAGTGTTTCTCTGAACCTGGACCCTGGTATGAAGATCTGTGGAAGCCCGGCATCGTGTTATCAGCAAATCTCCTGAAAAGGAGGTGATCAAAGTGTAGCTTGATTATTCAACATGTAGTCATAATGACCTCCACTTTTCTGCTTAGATGTTCCTCTAGACTTTGTGGTGGTTTAGAAAAGTCATGGTACCGATACATTTGGCAGAAGCCCTTAATCAGAGCGACATATTGAGCTTTAAAAGCCTTGCTCAAGGGCCCCCTAGTGTCATCTTGGTGGTGCTGGAGACCATTTGAGATCTTCCGGTCCAGCGTCTTAACCACTGAGATCTCTCCTCCCTCAAGTGATGTAGGTAAGATCTTCACCGAATGCACAAATTCACCAGCATGCGAAATAAAAATAAATAAAAACAACCTCGATACGCTCCACTTATCCGTAAAGCCTAACAATCGACAAGAAATGAGCAGAGGCTGTTTTTTCTTCAAAGATTATCTGGGTTGTTTTCTTTCTCTCTCTCTCTTTTCTTTCTCTCTCTCTCTAAAACTCTTGAACAAAAGAACGAGTGATAATGATGACACCCAGAAGAACGACTTCGATTAGCGCTAGCTGGTATCGCCTGGAACGCCATTAAACCCGAGTAAACGTCGCTTCTCGCCGTACGCATCATGATTCACCAGCTAGCGAGGATATTTTAGGCGACGTTGTTCCTTGCTAACGACACCCGCGGAGATATACATCGCAAGTCGCGTTAATAGCAGACACCATTTCAGAACTAGCCATTTTTGTGCTAGCGCGTATCTGTCGGGATTCGTTTTCAAAACATCGTTTACCACAGAATTTCCCTAAAATTCGTTAAATATTTACTAATATTTAGCTATTTGTGTTTTGCTAATTCGTGCTAATACAATGTGATTTCCTTGACGTGTGATTTTTTTAAATATGCTGTAATGCTAGGCATCTTTTTTTTTTCCCCCTTTGGCCGAACAATTTTTACCATAGAATTCCCTCGCTAAGCGACGTACCGTACATCGAATATTTATTCCCGCCGCTAATTAGCTAAATTGATTATGCTAGCATCGATTTTCCTGCGCGTGCTTTTATATTTTGACCACAAACACTCAATTTTTGTATCGATGTATTTAATTTCAACGGTAATATTTATCATTTTAATGTCATATAAGGGGGCACTATGGTGGCGTAGTGGTTAGCACGTTCGCCTCACACCGCCAGGATCCGGGTTCGATTCCCGTCTCGGACATGTGTGTGTGGAGTTTGTGCATGTTCTCCCCGTGTCTCAGGGGGTTTTTCTCCGGGTTCTCCGGTTTCCTCCCCCGGTCCAAAAACATGCACGGTAGGTTGATTGGCACCTTGGAAAATTGTCCCTAGTGTATGAATGTGTGTGTGTGAGTGTGTGTGTGTGTGTGTGTGTGTGTGTGTGATGGGTTGACATTCCGTCCAGGGTGTATCCTGCCTTAATGCCCATAGACGCCTGAGATAGACACAGACTCCCCGTGACCCGAGAAGATCGGATAAAGCGCTAGAAGATGAATGAATGAATGAATGTAATATAAATGTAGCTTTCACCATCCAGAATTGTAAAATTGGAGCTAAAAATTAGCGAAGAAAAATATAAAATATAAAATTCCAACATGAATTATTTCTTAAATAAAGTTCGTCGTCTTTTTTTTTTTTTTTTTTTTGGATCAATTTTAACAAGTTTTAAAGTGGTTTAATAATAAATAAAATCCATCCCGACCCTGATTTGGAGCATGTGTTAGCTAGCATTAGCATTAGTGTAAGTCTGTAGAAGGAAGATACGGCGAGGAAAAAAAGGAGAGAAGAAAAAAAAAACGACTATCTGCTCGGGGAAAAGAGCGCTAGCAGGACGTCATTAACATATTGATGAAAGGAAGAACCTCAAACGTGGAAATTTGGTTCAGAAGAGCGGAACGTGGGATCAAAACCGGAGAGCGGCGGCTTCTCCTCGTCCGTCTTTCTGCCAGATGACTTTATCACCAACAGGAAACTTTGAAGAAGATCATTTGCACTCGTCTTTATTCTGGGAAATAGGTGTGTGTGTGTGTGTGTGTGTGTGTGTGTGTGTGTGTGTGTGTGTGTGTGTGTGTGTGTTGTGTGTGTGTGTGTGTAAAAGACAGCAAAGGATAGTGAAATCGCCAAGCGTCCAACTTTAAAATCCATTTCAGAATGATTGCATAGAAAAAGAAATGGTCTTCTGGATTTTGCTCCACAGTCTTTGGTTCAACCATCATGTGTTTTATTGTATATTCCATATGTTCCTCCACGTTCTGGTCCACCATGTGACAGTATGGTCCATAATGTTCTGGTCCACCATGTGACATGTTGTAGTATGGTCCATAATGTTCTGGTCCACCATGTTACACCATGTTATGTTCTAGTCCACCATGGTCCATAATGTTTTGGTCCACCATGTTATAGTATGGTCCATAATGTTCTGGTCCACCATGTGACAGTATGGTCCATAATGTTCTGGTCCACCATGTTATTGTATGACAGTATGTCCATAATGTTCTGGTCCATATGTACAGTATGGTCCATAATGTTCTGGTCCACCATGTTATACTGTATGGTCCACCATAATGTTCTGGTCCACCATGTAGTATGGTCCATAATGTTCTGGTCCACCATGTTATAGTATGGTCCATAATGTTCTGGTCCACCATGTTATAGTATGGTCCATAATGTTCTGGTCCACCATGTTATAGTATGGGCCATAATGTTCTGGTCCACCATGTTATAGTATGGTCCATAATGTTCTGGTCCACCATGTTATAGTATGGTCCATAATGTTCTGGTCCACCATGTTATTAGTAGTATGGTCCATATGTTCTGGTATGTATGTTCTGGTCCACCATGTTACTGGTATATTCCATAATGTCCATCATGTTACAGTATGGTCCATAATGTTCTGGTCCACCATGTTACAGTATATTCCATGTTGTCCATATAGTATGGTCCATAATGTTCTGGTCCACCATGTTATAGTATGGTCCATAATGTTCTGGTCCACCATGTGACAGTATGGTCCATAATGTTCTGGTCCACCATGTTTGTAGTATGTCCATAATGTTCTGGTCCACCATGTTACAGTATATTCCATAACGTTCTGGTCCATCATGTTACAGTATGGTCCATAATGTTCTGGTCCACCATGTTACAGTATACCATGTTCTGGTCCATCATGTTACAGTATGGTCCATAATGTTCTGGTCCACCATGTTACAGTAGTATGGTCCATAACGTGGTACACCTGGTATGTTCTGGTCCACCATGTAATGTATATGGTCATAATGTTCTGGTCCACCATGTTGTAGTATGGTCCATAATGTTCTGGTCCACCATGTTACATCCATAACGTTCTGGTCATGTTGTAGTATGGTCATAATGTTCTGGTACATGTCCATAATGTTCTGGTCCACCATAATGTTCTGGTCCACCATGTTACAGTATGGTCCATAATGTTCTGGTCCACCATGTTATAGTATGGTCCATAATGTTCTGGTCCACCATGTTGTATAGTATGTTCTTCCATAATGGTCCATAATGTTCTGGTCCACCATGTTATAGTATGGTCCATAATGTTCTGGTCCACCATGTTGTCCACAGTTACAGTATGGTCCATAATGTTCAGTATGGTCCATAATGTTCTGGTCCACCATGTTGTAGTATGGTCCATAATGTTCTGGTCCACCATGTTGTAGTATGGTCCATAATGTTCTGGTCCACCATGTGATAGTATGGTCCATAATGTTCTGGTCCACCATGTTATAGTATGGTCCATAAGTTTCTGGTCCACATGTTACATGTTATAGTATGTTCTGGTCCACCATGTTATAGTATGGTAAATAATGTTCTGGTCCACCATGTTATATATGGTAAATAATGTTCTGGTCCACCATGTTATAGTATGGTCCATAATGTTCTGGTCCACCATGTTATAGTATGGTCCATAATGTTCTGGTCCACCATGTTATAGTATGGTCCATAATGTTCTGGTCCACCATGTTATAGTATGGTCCTCCACGTTCTGGTCCACCATGTTATTGTATGTTCCTCCATGTTCTGGTCCACCATGTTACAATATGGTCCATAACGTTCTGGTCCACCATGTTACAGTATGTTCCTCCAGATTGTGATCCACCATTTTGCAGTAAGATACACTGGTTGGTCCACAGTGTTCTGGTCCATCATGTTCGGTTCTCGTGTCTTATATTCCACTATGCAGTGTTCCACACTGTTATATTCTACCATGTTAGGATCCACCATGATGTGTTCTACACCTGTCTGTTTATCTGTCTATCTCTCAGTGTCTCTCAATCTGTCTTTCTCACTTCTATCTATCTGTCTATTAATCTGTCTGTCTTCTATATGCCAGTTTATCTGTCTCTCTCTCTCTCTGTCTATCTATCTGCCTTCAATCTATATATCTGTCAGTTTATCTGTCTGCCCATTGCCTTCTATCTGTTCACCTGTCTGTCTGTCTGCCTTCTATCTATTAATCCGTCTGTCTCGGTTTGCTGTCTATCTGTCCATACATTCTCTTTGTTTGCCTTCTATTTATCTGTCTGTTAAACCGTGTCCATCTACACGTCTCTCTCTCTCACCACTTCTCAGCCCGTCTGTCCTCCTTTCTGTCCGTCTTATATTTTTTTTCTTCCTCTCTCCATCTATCAGTCCTGGATGGTGTTTGGATCAGACGCGGCGTGTTGGCGAAAAGACGCCAGATCTCCAAAACGTTGTTTATTTCCCTCGCAGCATTATTTATTTATTTATTTATTTATTTATTTTATTTATGTTTTTCCGGGCGCGCGCTCACGTGCTCCATCCCAAACACTTTCTGGGAAAGCTTTCAAACAAAAAGGAGCTTTACTGGCGGGAACATCCTGCTTCCGAAGACGATCTGTGATCTTCTCCAGGGTTTACACTCGTACACACATGGTGTGATGAAGGCAGAGGCAATTAGCTGTGTGCATGTGGCTTTCCTCCATTTCCTGTGGCAGCTATCTGGAAGACGTCCCTTTGGGTGGCACACACACACACACACACACACACACACACACACACACACACACACACACACTATGTGGAGAAATTCCATCAGATTAGATACAACAAATTAGGAATGTTCCATCATCACACCATGCTCCTCCATGTTCCTCCACGCTACAGTATGTTCCACAAAGATCTGCTCCACCATGATATCTTCTATATCTTACAATAAGGTCCATCACGATATCTTCCACCATGTTACAGTATGTTCCACCACGTTATCTTCCACACTTGTGTGTTCCATCATCATACCGTGTTCCATATCTTACTATACGGTCCACCAAGATCTGCTCCACCATGTTACTATACGTTCCACCATCATGTGTTCCACCAAAATATCTCCATGTGTTACAATACGGTCCATCATGATATCTTCTATATGGTCCACCAAGATACCATGTCCCACCATGGAGACTTCTACCATCATACCATTTTATGCACAATGTGTTCCACCATGAAATCCTCCACCCTGTTCCATGTGTTCCACCATGATGTGTTCCACCAAAATATCCACCATGTGATCTTCCATGTGTTACAATACGGTCCATCATGATATCTTCTATATGGTCCACCAAGATACCATGTTTCCTCCTTGTCCCACCATGGAACGTTCTACCATCATACCATTTTATGCACAATGTGGTCCACCATGAAGTGTTCCACCAAAATACCCACCATGTCACCTTCCATATCTTACAATACGATCCATCACGATATCTTCCACCATAATACCATGTTGCTACAGTACGTTCCACCTAGATCTGCTCCACCGTGTTCCAGTACATTCCACCATGATGTGGTCCACCAAAATATCCACCATGTTACGATATGATATGCATGATATCTTCTATATGTTCCACCAAGGTACCATGTTCCTCCATGTCCCATCATGGAACATTCTACCATCATACCATTTAATGCACAACGTTGTCCACCATGCTACTACAGTATGTTCCACCAAGATCTGCTCCACCATGTTCCATGTGTTCCACAATCATAACTTCTACCATTATGTGTTCCACCAAAATACCCACCATGTCACCTTCCATATCGTACAATACGGTCCATGACGATATCTTCCACCATCATACCATGTTCCACCAAGATCTGCTCCACCATGTGTTCCACCATGATACCAAATTATGTTCTACCTGTTTAACAATACGTTCCACCATGTTCCTAGAACAGCATGGTTCTCAAGAGTCCTCGTTTAACCTTCTGGTACAAGGTTCTACTTGAGAACCCCCCCCCCCACTCATTACAGCTCCAGGGTGATGGATGGAAGTAACCTCAGTTCCTTAATGACAATTCCGTCTCCTCTGAGATGGAGCAGAAGGTTATGCGTTGTTTCTTTATTTCCGGCGCATCTTTCTCTTTTTTCCCTTCGTTCCTCCGGTCGGTCCCTCGCTCTTTCCTGAGTGGCAGTTCCAAAATGCGCTGGGAATGTGAACGCCAGAGCTCGAGACCACAAACATCTTCCCCTGAGCCCCATCGCGACCCTGTTTCCTCAATACTAATATGGAATTCTCCGCCTCCTGATTGGTCGGGTGTTTTTGTTTGTTTGTTTGCACTCGATGTACGAAAATCTCTTCCAGCTGGATTTATCTGTTTACGACAACATACTGGAATTTCTCACGATTGTGTACTCTCACACACACACACACACACACACACACACACACACACACACACAAGCTCTAACCTTGGCAGTGTGTGACCTCGTCCAATATCCCTCCACCAATTAAAACCGCCTCCTCCAATTAAATCAAAGCCTCTTTTTTTCCCTAATTAACATGGAGGTTAATTGGCCCACAGGCCACCGCTCCGGCAAATCCGTGCCTCGTATATTTTGGGAACGTTTCCTCGCCCGCCCAGTTGGCTGTGACTTAGCCTGGGCTGCTCGCTTGGAACTAATTACTAACGGGCTAAGGCGCTTTGTAATTATGCTAATGGCATCATGGCTGGTCACACACACAACACGATGCCTGTGGTGTGCCTGTGAGGTCGGATGCTGCATCTGTACCGTGTGTGTGTGTGTGTGTGTGTGTGTGTGTGTGTGTGTGTGTGTGTGTTTGCCATGCTGCTTTAGGTTTAGATAAGCCCGGGCTTTCCTGCAAGTTTATTGGGTTTTAGTCTTTAATTAGTTTTTCCCCTTAGAGGAAGTGGGGCAGAGGGAGTTGTTGTGAAGACTGCAGCATGGCCAACATATGTTGCGTTAGCATCGTAAATAGATGCTTAAATAAAACCCTCCTGCTCCGAGGCACGAGATCCGAGTCGGCAGGGAAGTTCGAGTGGGCGTGTCTTTAAAGTCCAGAACACGAGTGTGAAGCACATGTTTCCGATTAAAGACAGTCGCTCCGCCTCAAGACACGCCCATTTACATCATTTCAAGACACACCCACATTTGCTTCACTTCAAGACACGCCCACTTTTCCCACCGTAAGACATGCTCATTTGCCTTACCTCAAGACACGCCCATTTACATCATTTCAAGACACACCCACATTTGCTTTGCTTAAAGACACGCCCACTTTTTCCACCGTAAGATGCTCATTTGCCTTACCTCAAGACACACCCATTTACATCATTTCAAGACACACCCACATTTGCTTTGCTTAAAGACACGCCCACTTTTTCCACCGTAAGATGCTCATTTGCCTTACCTCAAGACACGCCCATTTACATCATTTCAAGACACACCCACATTTGCTTTGCTTAAAGACACGCCCACTTTTTCCACCGTAAGATGCTCATTTGCCTTACCTCAAGACACGCCCATTTACATCATTTCAAGACACACCCACATTTGCTTTGCTTAAAGACACGCCCACTTTTTCCACCGTAAGATATGCTCATTTGCATGACCAAGACACGCCCACTTTTCCCCACCTTAAGATATGCTAATTTGCTTGACCAAGACACGCCCACTTTTTTCCACCGTAAGATATGCTAATTTGCATGACCAAGACTTTTTTCACTTAAGATATGCCATTTGCACTTTTTTCACCTTAAGATATGCTCATTTGCATGACCAAGACACGCCCACTTTTTTCACCTTAAGATATGCTCATTTGCATGACCAAGACACGCCCACTTTTTTCCACCTTAAGATATGCTCATTTGCATGACCTCAAGACACGCCCATTTACATACTGTCTCTCTTTCCCTCTCTCAGCTTCTCTGTCTCTTTCTCTCTCCATTTTCCACTCTCTGTCTCTCCCTCACTAACGCTTTTCCTCCTTTCCTCCCTATTTTCTTTTCCCTCTCTCGCGTCTCATCATTTGGCATTTTTTTTGTCCTCTTTTTCTCCCTCTCTCTCTGTCTCTCTCTCTCCTTCATTTTCCCCTCCTCTTTTGCTCTTTCTTCCTCTTCCTCTTTTAGTGGTGGTGATTATGGTGGGATTTGAACCTGAGATCTTCTGGTCCGGACGCCGGTGCTTTAACCAGAGGGAGGGGGTAGCACCTAAAGCACTGGATCACCAATCCGAGGGTCCGGGGGGGGGGTGTTCGTGCCCCGGTGTCGCTTTGCTGCCATTCTTCGGTCCTTGAGCAAGACCCTTAACTCTCTGTGCACTAGGGGGCGCTGTATGAAGGCTGACCCTGCGCTCTGGCCCCAGCTGGGATATTCTTCTTCAAACCTACGTGAAACCATACAGTGAGAGGCTTTTCGTAGGGATGGTTTTTGTTCGTTTAGCTAGTGTTAGCGATAAATCTCGAGTACTAGAATTATCGTACAATCTGACTAGCTACGGAAACGGTTATAAAAGTTCGTAAATGGTCACAAATGGTTGTAAAAGTTCGTAAATGGTCACAAATGGTTGTAAAAGTTCGTAAATGGTCACAAACGTTTGTAAAAGTTCGTAAATGGTCACAAACGGTTGTAAAAGTTCGTAAATGGTCACAAACGGTTGTAAAAGTTCGTAAATGGTCACAAATGGTTGTAAAAGTTCGTAAAAGTTCGTAAATGGTCACAAATGGTTGTAAAAGTTCGAAAATGGTCACAAACGTTGTAAAAGTTCGTAAATGGTCACAAACGGTTGTAAAAGTTCGTAAATGGTCACAAACGTTTGTAAAAGTTGTAATGGTCACAAAAGTTCGTAAATGGTCACAAACGGTTTGTAAAAGTTCGTAAATGGTCACAATCGTTTGTAAAAGTTCGTAAATGGTCACAAATCGTTAAATGGTCACAGACGGTTGTAAAAGTTCGTAAATGGTCACAAACGGTTGTAAAAGTTCGTAAATGGTCACAAACGGTTGTAAAAGTTCGTAAATGGTCACAAACGGTTGTAAAAGTTCGTAATTAAATGGTACAATCGTAAATCACAAACGGTCGTAAACAAACGTTGTAAAGGTTATCGTAAAGTTCGTAAATGGTCACAAACGGTTGTAAAAGTTCGTAAATGGTCACAAACGGTTGTAAAAGTTCGTAAATGGTCATAAATGGTTGTAAAAGTTCGAAAATGGTCACAAACGTTAGTAAAAGTTCGTAAATGGTCACAAACGGTTGTAAAAGTTCGTAAATGGTCACAAACGGTTGTAAAAGTTCGTAAATGGTCACAAACGGTTTGTAAAAATTCGTAAATGGTCACAAACGGTTGTAAAAGTTCGTAAATGGTAAATGGTCACAAACGGTTATAAAAGTTCGTAAATGGTCATAAACGGTTGTAAAAGTTCGTAAATGCTCATAAACGGTTACAAAAGTTCGTAAATGGTCATAAATGGTTATGGAAGTAATAAATAAAGCGACCCGGAACGCGTAAGGTAGGTAAAGGTCATGTTGTTATTATTATTATTTATTTATTTATTTATTTTATAAACGTTGCCAGGACGCGTTTTCAATCTGGAGTTAATTGAAACGTTTGGCTTCCGATCCTAATGCGGTGATGAAGGCGGAAGACCGGCTCGTATTCCCGCGGCGGTTAATGAGAGAGTGTTCAGCAAATATCTGGGCGTCTCGGCTCCGTCTCGGCTCCGTCTCGGCTCCGTCTCGCTGCCTTTAATCACGGCGAGTTAATTGAAATCTGTTTGCCGAGGAGCGCCGGCGAGCGGGAAGCGTTCAAGGTGAAAATAAAATATTCTCCCGGAGCTCGGCGGAAAAGCCGTCCTCCGTGAAATCTCTTTAATATAAACGCGCACAGATACGCATTCCTACCACTAGGGGTGGAGTTCCGGCCCCAAAGGTCGTGTCCCGGGGAATCCAGTGGCAGGGAATATTACTGCTGAATAGAAATGCGTACACTGATTTAGTGTATGCTAATTAGTTCGCTAATTTAGCCAATGGGAACGTAGATTGGGGGAAAGGGGCGGGGCGGGGGGGGTGATAAGCATAAGGAGAGACCGTCTTATACACCCTCTCCTCGCATGAAGAGAGACCCTTGCAACCTCCAGGAAAACCTGCAGCTTCTCTGACTCTTTTTTCCTCCTTTCCTTTCTATTTTTCTTTCCCTCTCTCTCTCTCTCTCTCTCTCTCTCTCTCTCTTCCCATCAATTGACATTTTTTTTCCCCGTCTCTCTTTCTTTCGTTTATTTTCCACTCTCTGTCTCTCCATCTCTAACCTTTTTCCTCCTCTCATGGTCTTTCTTCCTCTTCCCTCCCCCCTCTCTCTTTTTCCCTCTCTCTTTCTTTTTCTCTCTCGCTCTCTTCCCTCTCCCACTCTCTCTTTCTCTCCTTTATTTTCCACTCTCTGACTCTCCATCTCTAACCTTTTTCCTCCTCTCATGGTCTTTCTTCCTCTTCCCCCCCTCTCTCTTTTTCCCTCTCTCAGCCTCTCTCTCTCTTTCTTTCTTTTTCTCTCTTGCTCTCTCGTCCCTCTCCCACTCTCTCTTTCTCTCCTTTATTTTCCACTCTCTAACTCTCCATCTCTAACATTTTCCTCCTTTCCTCCCTATTTTTATTTCCCTCTCTCTCTTCCCATCAATTAAAATTTTTTGTCCTCTTTTCCCCCCTCTCTCGCTCTCTTTTCCCTCTCTCCCTCCGTCTCTCTATCTTTCTCTCCTTCATTTTCCAATCCCTGTCTCTCCATCTCTAACCTTTTTTCCTACTTTCCCTTTCTATTTTTCTTTCCCACTCTCTCCCCATCAATTTACATTCCCCCTCTCTCTCTCTATCCCTCCCTCTCTCTCTCTCTCTCCGTGCTGAGTGCTAATGGGAGATTTAGCTGCAGGCTGTTTGAAATAAACATGTTCTTCAAAATGTCAAACCTTGTCACACACACACACACACCACACACACACACACACACACACACACACACACACACACACACACACACACACACACACACACACACTTTTCTCCGACTCCACGAGTGATGTCTGGAGCGCTCGGTGAAAATGACATACAGTGTTTATAGCATTAACAGTCTCGTGCAGGAAGTAGCGAGCGCTAACGCAAACATGCTAACTCCAGACCTAGCATAAAAGGAAAACCGGCTAATCCCAAAACTACCATAATAATCATAACCGACACGTTAATCCACAATTATGTATTATTTAATTATTTTAATTATTATAAACATGCTAACCACAAAGATAACATGCTAACCTGAAAGCTAGCGTCAAATGCAGTTAGCCTTATTTTTATGGCGCCAATGCGGACACTAGCCTAAGAAACTAGCCTTGTAATTCTCTCTCTCTCACACACACACACACACACACACACACACACACACCAGGCATTCAAAGTGTTAACTACGAACAAACAAAACGCACACCTCGGCGTTATTATCCCGCTAGCTCAGACCAGGAACGTTCTGCTCCTGCGCTAATTAGCACTCCACACTAGCACCATGCTAACCCTGCTAACCCTGTCTTTGTTCGACGCCGGAGATGCTTCGTAATGAGGATGTTCACAGGGTCGCTGATGGAGTGTGTGTGTGTGTGTGTGTGTGTGTGTGTGTGTGTGTGTGTGTGGTCTCTGGACAGGTATTGTGGAGGAAACCGGAGCTTCACGATGAGCTCATCGCCAGAAGGATCGTTCCGCTCGAGTTAGCGGTCTTTCAGAGCTAGCATTAATGAGGCTAGTCAGTTGCGGCCCCCGCGCTAACTGTAATAACGCGCTAATGAGAAAAAACAACAACAAAAACAAACAAATAAATAAAAACAATCATGGTGACTGATTATAACCGATCGACTCCACCTCACGGCGATGCTACGCTAGTGACTAGCTTTATTCAGACGCTAGGGCTCATGCTAACTAGTCCGAGCTAGCAAGCGTTAATCTCTCCTGCTAGGGTATGATTAGCATTTGGGTTAGCAAGTTTTATCCGCGGTCAGGATGGAGGAAGTGCGGATTGACGCGAGCCTCGCTAAGCGCCGGCGCTACGACAGCTCGTTTACTGTGAGAACGATGAGCGGGGAGCTTTGATGAATAATGAACGGCGAGGTTGAAAAGGTGACGGACGAGTTCACGGCTTCTTCACGGAGACTTCACATCCTCACGCCTTTGATCTCCGCTACGAGCGACGGCTCCGCGATGCTGCTAGCCTGCATAGATTAGCGCCGCGCAGGCTACGTCGCACTGGGATCGCGGGAAGCTAACCTGATAATACTGAATTTAAAATTTAAACTGTACTCCTCTACTACTACTGCTCTACACTCCTCCACCCCGTATACACTCCTCCACCCGTATACACTCATCTACTACTGCTCTGCACTCCTCCACCCGTATACACTCATCTACTACTGCTCTGCACTCCTCCACCCGTATACACTCATCTACTACTGCTCTACACTCCTCCACCCGTATACACTCATCTACTACTGCTCTACACTCCTCCACCCGTATACACTCCTCCACCCGTATACACTCCTCCACCCGTATACACTCATCTACTACTGCACTGCACTCCTCCACCCGTATACACTCATCTACTACTGCTCTGCACTCCTCCACCCGTATACACTCTCCACCCGTATACACTCCACCTGTATACACTCATCTACTACTGCTCTGTACACTCCTCCACCCGTATACACTCCTCCACCCGTATACACTCATCTACTACTGCTCTACACTCCTCCACCCGTATACACTCGTATACTACCACTGCTACTGCTCTGTATACACTCCTCCACCCGTATACACTCATCTACTACTGCTCTGCACTCCTCCACCCGTACTACACTCCTCCACCCGTATACACTCATCTACTACTGCTAACTCATCTACTACTCTGCACTCCTCCACCCGTATACACTCCTCCACCCGTATACACTCCTCCACCCGTATACACTCATCTACTACTGCTCTGCACTCCTCCACCCCGTATACACTCCTCCACCCGTATACACTCCTCCACTCCTCCACCCGTATACACTCATCTACTACTGCTCTGCACTCCTCCACCCGTATACACTCCTCCACCCGTATACACTCATCTACTACTGCTCTGCACTCCTCCACCCGTATACACTCCTCCACCCGTATACACTCATCTACTACTGCTCTGCACTCCTCCACCCGTATACACTCCTCCACCCGTATACACTCATCTACTACTGCTCTGCACTCCTCCACCCGTATACACTCATCTACTACTGCTCTACACTCCTCCACCCGTATACACTCCTCCACCCGTATACACTCCTCCACCCGTATACACTCATCTACTACTGCACTCCTCCACCCTACACTCCTCCACCCGTATACACTCATCTACTACTGCTCTGCACTCCTCCACCCGTATACACTCCTCCACCTGTATACACTCATCTACTACTGCTCTGCACTCCTTCACCCGTATACACTAATCTACTACTGCTCTACACTTCTCCACCCGTATACACTCCTCCACCTGTATACACTCCTCCACCCGTATACACTCCTCCACCCGTATACACTCATCTACTACTGCTCTGTACACTCCTCCACCCGTATACACTCCTCCACCCGTATACACTCATCTACTACTGCTCTGCACTCCTCCACTCCTCCCCGTATACACTCCTCCACCTGTATACACTCATCTACTACTGCTCTGCACTCCTCCACCCGTATACACTCATCTACTACTGCTCTGTACTCCTCCACCCGTATACACTCATCTACTACTGCTCTGTATACACTCCTCCACCCGTATACACTCCTCCACCCGTATACACTCATCTACTACTGCTCTACACTCCTCCACCCGTATACACTCATCTACTACTGCTCTGCACTCCTCCACCCGTATACACTCCTCCACCCGTATACACTCATCTACTACTGCTCTGCACTCCTCCACCCGTATACACTCCTCCACCTGTATACACTCATCTACTACTGCTCTGCACTCCTCCACCCGTATACACTCATCTACTACTGCTCTACACTCCTCCATCCACCCGTATACACTCCACCTTACCTGTCATACACTACTGCTATCTGCACTCCTCCACCCGTATACACTTCCTCCACCCGTATACACTCATCTACTACTGCTCTACACTCCTCCACCCGTATACACTCATCTACTACTGCTCTGCTCCTCCTCCACCCGTATACACTCCTCCACCCGTATACACTCATCTACTACTGCTCTGCACTCCTCCACCCGTATACACTCCTCCACCCGTATACACTCCTCTACTACTGCTCTGCACTCCTCCACCCGTATACACTCCTCCACCCGTATACACTCATCTACTACTGCTCCTACTGCTACACTCCTCCACCCGTATACACTCCTCCACCCGTATACACTCATCTACTACTGCTCTGCACTCCTCCACCCGTATACACTCCTCCACCCGTATACACTCATCTACTACTGCTCTGCTCTACACTCCTCCACCCGTATACACTCATCTACTACTGCTCTACACTCCTCCACCCGTATACACTCATCTACTACTGCTCTGCACTCCTCCACCCGTATACACTCCACTACTACGTATACACTCACTTCTCCACCCTACTGCTACCTGTCTACACCTCCACCCTGTATACACTCCTCCACCCGTATACACTCATCTACTACTGCTCTACACTCCTCCACCCGTATACACTCATCTACTACTGCTCTGCACTCCTCCACCCGTATACACTCCTCCACCCGTATACACTCATCTACTACTGCTCTGCACTCCTCCACCCGTATACACTCATCTACTACTTCTCTACACTCCTCCACCCGTATACACTCCTCCACCCGTATACACTCATCTACTACTGCTCTGCACTCCTCCACCCGCATACACTCATCTACTACTGCTCTACACTCCTCCACCCGTATACACTCATCTACTACTGCTCTGCACTCCTCCACCCATATACACTAATCTACTACTGCTCTGTACTCCTCCACCCGTATACACTCCTCCACCCGTATACACTCATCTACTACTGCTCTGTACTCCTCCACCCGTATACACTCATCTACTACTGCTCTGCACTCCTCCACCCGTATACACTCATCTACTACTGCTCTACATTCCTCCACCCGTATACACTCCTCCACCCGTATACACTCATCTACTACTGCTCTACACTCCTCCACCCGTATACACTCTTCTACTACTACACTCATCTACTAGTGCTCTACACTCCTCCACCCGTCTACACTCATCTAATACTGCCCTACACTCCTTCACCCGTATACACTCATCTGCTACTGCTCTACACTCCTCCACCCATATACACTTCTCCACCCGTCTCCACTCCTCCACCTGTCTACACGCGTCCACCTGTATACACTCCTCCACCCGTATACACTCCTCTACTACTGCTCTACACTCTTCCACCCGTCTACTCTCCTCCACCCGTATACACTCCTCCACCCGTCGACATTCCTTTACTACTGCTCTCCACTCGTCTACGCTCCTCCACCCGTATACACTCCTCCATCCGTCTACACTCCTCTACTACTGCTCTACTCTCCTCCACCCGTATACACTCCTCCACCCGTCTACATTCCTCTACTACTGCTCTCCACTCGACTACGCTCCTCCACCCGTCTACACTCCTCTACTACTGCTCTACACTTGTCTACACTCCTCCACTCGTCTACACTCGTCTACACCACTCCTCCACCCGGTCTACAATCCACCAATACTCTACACTCCTCTATTCGTCTACACTAAGTCCACTCATCTACACATCTCTTCACTTTACACTCCTCCACACCCTTATATTCTTTCCCGCTCCTCCACTCGTCCCCGTGGTGTTTTTTTCCTCCTCTCCTCCCGGGGAATTTGGCTTTCAGGACTTATTTACTGCCAGCTGGAGGAGGATTTATCCGTGGAAATGGACCTGGACGGAGGTGTGCTGGCTTTGTTTGTTTCATTCCGTCCTGCAATCATCTCCCTCCATTCCCATTCGTTGTGCTTTCCTGGCGGCCGCAGCTGGAACCCGGGTTCTATTTCCGTTCCCCTCGTCATTTCATCACCTCGCAGTGTTTCAACTTCCAGCACACCATCGTCACGCTCAGTCCACAGCGATTCGCCTGATCGCACGGACGCTTACCCATAAACGCTGCTGTCACAATTTTATTTCTCTTACACGGAGGAGTATCTCCACCCGTCCCTCCATCCCTCTGTCCATCCCTCCCTCTCTCTCACTCTTTCAGTCCTGATGCACTCCTCCACCCGTAGACACTCCTCCACCCATATACACTCATATTCACTCGTATACACTACACTACTACTGCTATACATTCCTCCACTCGTATACACTCCTCCACCCGTATACACTCCTCCACCTGTATACACTCCACCTGTCTACTACTGCTCTGCACTCCTCCACCCATATACACTCTCTACTACTGCTCTATACTCCTCCACCCGTATACACTTCTCTACTACTGCTCTATACTCCTCCACCCGTATACACTCCTCCACCTGTATACACTTCTCTACTACTGCTCTATACTCCTCCACCCGTATACACTCTTCTACTACTGCTATACACTCCTCCACCTGTATACACTTCTCTACTACTGCTATACACTCCTCCACCCATATACACTCCTCCACCTGTATACACTTCTCTACTACTGCTCTATACTCCTCAACCCGTATACACTCCTCCACCCGTATACACTCTTCTACTACTGCTATGCACTCCTCCACCCATATACACTTCTCTACTACTGCTCTACACTCCTCCACCCGTATACACTCTTCTACTACTGCTATGCACTCCTCCACCCGTATACACTTCTCTACTACTGCTCTACACTCCTTCACCCGTATACACTTCTCTACTACTGCTCTACACTCCTCCACCCGTATACACTCTTCTGCTACTGCTATGCACTCCTCCACCCGTATACACTTCTCTACTACTGCTCTACACTCCTCCATCCGTATACACTCTTCTGCTACTGCTATACACTCCTCCACCCATGTACACTCCTCCACCTGTATACACTTCTCTACTACTGCTCTACAATCCTCCACCCGTCTACTCTCCTCCACCTGTATACACTCCTCCACCCATCCCTCCCTCCCTCCCTCTTTCAGTCCTGATGAAGTTCTCCTTGAGAGCACTTGATCCTGAGAGGATCCACAGCCGAGTTTCCGAGGACATGCGATCCATCTTCTCCGTCGCTATGATGACGTCCACTCAGCCTTTGATAGATGTAGAGATGGCGTTTCCCTCTCTCCCTCTCTCTCTCTCTCTCTCTCTCCATCTCTCCATCTATCAGTCTTCCTTCCTTAATTTCTTCCCTGTCTGTTGGTCTGGCTTTACTTTCCGCTTTTCTCTATAATAGTCTATAATTATTCTTCCTTCTTTCTTTTCATCCTTTCTTCTTAATCACGTTTGTCTTATTCTTTCTCTTTTTTTCACCCCCCATCCATTTTTCTCCTCCTTTCATCCTGTATATCGCTCCTTTAAATCGTTCTTCTTTTCATGTGACATTATTCTCCTCTTTCTTTTCTTTCTTTCAATCTTTGTTTTCTTCACCTTTCAATTTTCCCACCCTTCCTTCCTTCTTTCCCTTTGTCCTATTCATCATCCCTCCATTTTCTTTCTTTTCTTCACCCATGCGCTATCCTTTCTGCTTTTTGCACGATGTTCCTCCGTAAATATTCTATTTCTTTCTCTTTTTTTCTATTGTGCTAATTATAATGGATTAATTCACCACTTTCCATCCTTCTTTCCTTCCTTTGTCCTATTCTTCATTTTTTCCTCCCTCCATTTTCATCCTTTCTTTTCTTCGTTCCTTCCTGCTTCTGTCCAGCTATCCTTTCTGCTTTTTCCTTTCTGCTCCATAATTATTCTCTCTCTTTCTTTCGTTTTTTTACTATTGTGCTAATTACAATTGATTTATTGACCATTCACTTTGCTGCATTCCTCCTCCTCCTCCTCTTCATTCCTCCTCCTCCTTCCTCCTCTTCATTCCTCCTCCTCTCTTCATTCCTCCTCCTCCAAGACTCCTCTCAATTCCCTCATCCTTCCTTCTCCTCCTAGTCAGCTCCTCCTCCTCTTCATTCATTCCAGAACTCCTCCTCTCAATAAGAAAGATGGAATCCATTAATTCCTTCCTCCTCAGGGAAGGCAGATCCTAAATCGAATTCGCTCCAGTCCTTCACGGTTAATCCTCCCTCCGAAGTCCTCCTCTAAGAAACTTTCCTCTGAACGACTCTCTAATCCTCCTCCTCTTCCTAAGGACGAAGTCCATTCCTCTAACCTCCTCATCCTTAATAATCCAGCCCTTTAATCAGCCTCAAGGTCCTCTCCTGTCTACTCTCATCCTCCTCCTCTTCATTCCTCCTCCTCCTCCTCTTCATTCCTCCTCCTCCTCCTCTTCCTTCCTCCACCTCCTCCTCTTCATTCCTCCTCCTCCTTCTCTTCCCAACCCCCTCCCCTCACTATCTTCTTCCTGACCTCCTGAACTTCTCTTATCCGCTCTTCTTTCTAATCCTCCCTTCCTCCTCCTCCTCTTTCCTCCTCTGCCTCCTCCAAACCTCCTCCTTTTCCTACCCTCTCCTTACTCTTCATAGTCCTTCCTCCCCCTTTCTCTCCTATCCTCCCCTCCTCTACTGCCTACAGCTTCCCATGTCTGCCTTCCGGAACCTCTTTCTCTAGTCTTCCTCTCTCCTCTTCTCTTCCTCCTCCTCTCCGTTCTCTCACCTCCTCTCCTTCCCTCCTCTCTTTCTCCTCCTCCTTTTCCTCCTCTTCTTCCTCCCTTCCTTCTTTTCTTCCTCCTCCTCTTCCTCCCCGGTGCTTTTAACTCGTTTTTGAAAGCGTTTCTCAGCACTGGCCTGAGGAGGTTTTGAGTGTTTAATGGAAGGATCCCGTCGTCACCGAGAGTCCGATTCAATCTCGCGGCCGAGACACAAACGAACGGCTGAGGAGACATCGGAGCTCCTGGACAATCAGCGGTTCTGCTGATTACACCGCCCGAACCGGCTCGGCTAATTAATGGCGTAATTAACCCGGAGTAACGAGCAGAGGGGCACGAAGTTAAAAGTCTTAATTAAATGTAGAGATGTTAATTAAAATATGTGGAGCAGGACTTGGAGGAGGAGGAGGACGAGGTTTATTAGAGGAGAGAAAGAGAGTCGATTACAACAGAGATGTCGAGAAGATCACCTTCCTCCAGGCCAGAGCAAAAAGAACCTTCGTCCTGACGAGGTTCAGTAGGACTGCAGGAGATCGTTCACATCTCTCCACACCCATGGAAAGCAGATCTCCAGTGATGTTTGGCTTTACTCAGATATAAAAATAAATAATCACACCATTTAAATAATCAAACACCGATTAAAATAGTTCGTAACGTACATTTACTGTCATTTACAATGTTGAGTTTGGCTTCGTTAATAATAATACTAATAATAATAATAATAATAATAATAATAATAATAATCACACGTTCGCATATTTGTTTACGCCATTTGCCTTATCCTTGCCATTGAGGGCCTTGCTCAAGCGCCCCCTAGTGGCAGCCTCTTAGGTCCTTAGGTTCAAGCTCCCGCCTCTAAATGCGCATGTTAAAATGCGCATGTTGCGATTAGGGGGCACGGTGGCTTTTCACGTTCGCCTCACACCGCCAGGGTTCGGGTTCGATTCCCGTCTCGGTCATGTGTGTGTGGAGTTTGTGCGTGTTCTTTTTCTCCCCCCCCGTGTCTCAGGGGGTTTTTCTCCGGTTCCCTCCCCCCTCCCCCCGGTCCAAAAAACATGCACGGTAGGTTGATTGGCACCTTGGAAAATTGTCCCTAGTGTATGAATGTGTGTGTGTGTGTGTGTGTGTGTGTGTGTGTGTGTGTGGTGTGTGTGTGTGTGATGGGTGTATCCTGCCTTAATGCCCATAGACGCCTGAGATAGACACAGACTCCCCGTGACCCGAGGGAAGATCGGATAAAGCGCTAGAAGATGAATGAATGAATGCGACTAGTTTTTGCAGGGTTTTTATAGTTTTTTTCCTTGGATTCGTGTAATCTACGTTATGGCGTTCGGGAGACCGGTTCGCCGCAATTCTGATGATTCTTCTTTTTTTTTTTTTCCTCGTAAAATCAATCTGTGAGAGCAGAAGGCATGATGTGCTTGTATTCATCTCTGGTGCTGTGGATATTCGGCACTAAAAATAACGCTGTACAGGTCGCTCGGTCTGCAGAAATTAGATAGCGCTTTATTTTCCCTCCGAGCCTCATTAGCAACTCAGATTTGCTCTCGAAATCTAGAGTGCGCCCGAGTTATTCATTAATACCGACGATGGCCGATCCGGAATCCTGGAGATCTGCCAATCGGCACAGTTTGCCTCCAAAAGCCGGCAAATCTTAACTTCGCCTGTAATGGCGGTGTTTCATGAGAGGCGGCGGATTACAGCCAGGTGTACTCCATTAGCGCCGGATCTTCGCCCGTAAACATTTGGAGACGAGGGACTCTAGTGTTATAAATCTTCTGGCGGATTTTTGGGGGGGGGTATAAATAAGAGGGAGGGGTGTAGCTCAGTGGTCTAAGGCGCTGGGCTGCTGATCGGAAGATCCGGGTTCGAGCCCCGGTATGGCCAAGCTGCCTGCCCTTGGGTCCTTAACCCTCTGTGCTCCAGGGGGCGCCGTATCATGGCCGACCCTGCGCTCTGATCCCAAACTACCAACATCAAGCTGGGATATGTGAAGAAAAGAATTTCACTGTGCTGTAATGTATATGTGACCAATAAAGGATAAGGTTACAGAGGCTCCGTGGGGTGGAACAAGTGCTAAATCACCAACAGCAGGGTTTCAGAGGAAAGTCTTCCATGGAAATGCAGGTCTAGGATCAGTGCTGCTGTGGGGTTTTGATAGATCCTGGTCAATCATATCTACAGCCTAAAGCATTGGTGAGCAAACCAAACCACAAGCCGAGTGCTTTGGCCCTTTCAATCATATTATTCTGGCTGTATTCATTTGACCTGTAATTCCCTGACAGTCCACCAGATGTCGCATTAAACACAGTGATATATTGAGTGTTAACATTAGTGCCTTGTATATGTTGGATATGGGTGCATCTGGTGCTGGCCTGGCCCATCTGTCAAAGTCAATGTGGCCCCTGTGCCAAAAAGTTTGCGCACCCCTGGCTCTGGACTGGACTCTCACTTGGACATGCAGTGGATTCCCTATCTAGTAGATAGATAGTGTCTATCTCAGGCGTCTATGGGCATTGAGGCAGGATACACCCTGGATGGAATCGTAGGACACACATTCATACACTAGGGACAATTTTCCAAGGTGCCAATCAACCTACCGTGCATGTTTTTGGGCCGGGAGGAAACCGAAGAACCCGGAGAAAAACCCTCTGAGGCACGGGGAGAACATGCACAAACTCCACACACACATGGCCGAGACGGGAATCGAACCCGGACCCTGGCGGTGTGAGGCGAACGTGCTAACCACCGTGTGCCCCTGCCCCCTCGTTTAAATCCTTGGTGCAGGTTTTCCTTCCAACCAAACAAGTCAAACTCTACCCCTTTAAATCTCCATTTATTAACGCCGATCAGGTGTGGCACCGCATTGATTGGTTTGGAATCAAGACCTGGAAACGACTGGAGATCCCGTCTGGGAGATCATCCATAAGTGACCTCTCAACAAGCAGGCGTTGAGCTGGATCTCCAGAGCGGGTAAGGCATTAGAACGTTCTACAAGGTGTTTTTGCACGAGTTAGCAGTAAAGGTGCTGGAAGGATCCTCAAGATGGTAGAGAAGGTCCTAAATGGTGGTTTCATTATGAATCTCCAGGACCGGGGTTTCAGCAGGGGGTTGGGATGTTCTACAAGGTTGTTGTTGTTTCCTTGCTCGTGTTTTGCGGCTTTTGGAGAGTAGTCGTTACCGCTACATTGTAAGCGGTAATGACGGCTGTAGTTTGTGGTAATCGTCCGGCGCTTTTCTCCACTGGGTACTTGGCGAAATGATATCAAAGTCGTGTGGAGAGAGACGTGATTTGTGGGCTTTGAAAGCGAATAATCGTCGGTAATACGCCGTCTTTACGTTGTTTTTTTTTTCCGCTTTTCTGCACTTCTTTTCCGAGGCTCGTGGATGTAGTTCGGTTTGGGAGGCGATACGAGGACCATCACATTGTCCTCATGTTATACCTGGTCAGTTCTGCCATATACCTCCAAACCTATTGAACGGTCTTAACTAGCACCCCCTTGTGGCTGATTGATCTCTTGTAGGTCGCAAGATAAGAACGTATGACATGTGCATGAGATTTACAGTAGTGTGAAAAAGTATTTGCCCCCCCCCCTTCCTGATTTTATTTATTTTTTTTGTCACACTTTTAATATTACGCAAAGCTAATAAATCAAAATGTTATTTATTTTTTAATGATTAAGAGAAAACAAAATCCATGATGTCTAGCTTTTGAGGGTTTTTTTGGTCTGAACTGAATGGGGGGGGGGGGACTACAGGGATTTTGTAGATTTTGTTTTGCCATCATGATAATTAAAAAATGTTTACTTTGATTAAAATGTTAATATTTAATTCTAGTGTGACGAAAAAAAAAGCAGATCAAAAAAATATGTAGATAAAAAAAAAAGAAAGTGAAAAAAATCATTTAAGAAAAGACTCAGGCCCCGCCCACGGAGAAAATGTGGGCGGAGTTACTGCTGGATCGCTGGGTAGCTTCCTTTCATTCGTTTAATCTTCAGGCAAATTCGTTTGTACTCGAGTACAGTATAGATTAATGATCCGGGGGTGTCATGGAGAGAGGAAAATGTCCTGCGCCGGGACGGGTCAAGCGTATCGTTCCTAATTACAATTCTCTCCAAACTGTCTTTTCCATTTAAATCCCATCTGTATAATTACATTCCATTATCATTTGATGGCTCGTGGTCCGCCCCCCCCCCCCCCCCCCCACAGTCGTTTTGTCTTCCTGCCTCTTTCTCTTTCTTCATGCATCCGTCCTCATCTTGCTCCTGCCCCTCGCTGCCTGCCAGACTCTCCGAGTGTGTCTGATCCTTTCTTTTTTTTTTTTTTTTTATTTCCTCCCGAGTCCACCAGAAAACAGGTTTTGAGATCTCGCTGCGTGGGCACGAGCCTTTCCTGTTATTACCCGAGTGTGGATTTCCAACGCCGCCGCACTTTCTCCGTATTTCAGACACGTCCCGTTCAATCTTCTCCGGCCCGCCGTGGACTCGACAGCGAGAACGGCGTCCATCAAACATCAAAATCGGACTGTACGCTTGTTTATTCGGAGCCGCGCTTCGGACTCGACTTTCTCTTCCTGAATGATTGGATTTGAAGAAACGCTGTGCGGAATTCCAACTGCCGAACAAGTGTGAACAATTGTTACAGGTCATTGCTGCGTTCAGGTTTAAGGGGGTGTGGCCTTTCTGTACAGCGGTATTAATTAAGGAGGTGTGGCCTTTCTGTATCTCAGTCCTAATTAAGGGGGTGTGGCCTTTCTGTATCTCAGTCCTAATTAAGGGGGTGTGGCCTTTCTGTATCTCAGTCCTAATTAAGGAGGTGTGGCCTTTCTGTATCTCAGTCCTAATTAAGGAGGTGTGGCCTTTCTTGTATCATCAGTCCTAATTAAGGAGGTGTGGCCTTTCTGTATCTCAGTCCTAATTAAGGGGGTGTGGCCTTTCTGTATCTCAGTCCTAATTAAGGAGGTGTGGCCTTTTAAATGTAGTCCTAATTAAGGAGGTGTGGCCTTTTAAATTCTCAGTCCTAATTAAGGAGGTGTGGCCTTTCTTAATCAGTCCTAATTAAGGAGGTGTGGCCTTTCTTAATCTCAGTCCTAATTAAGGAGGTGTGGCCTTTTAATGGCCTATTAAGTGTGCCTTCTTTAATTTAGTCCTAATTAAGGAGGTGTGGCCTTTCAGGTGTGGCCTTTTTGTTAATTAGGGGGTGTGGCCTTTTAAATGTAGTCCTAATTAAGGAGGTGTGGCCTTTCTTTACATCTGTAATAATTAAGTAGGTGTGGCCTTTCTTAATCTCAGTCCTAACTAAGGGGGTGTGGCCTTTTAAATTTAGTCCTAATTAAGGAGGTGTGGCTTTTTTGTGTTAGGTTTAATTAAGGAGGTGTGGATCATTTGTGTTTGGCTTAATTGAGGGGTGTGTCCTATTTTTACTCCCAATTAAGGAGGTGTGGCCTATTTGTTACTCATAATTAAGGAGATGTGGCCTTTTTGTGTTATGCTTAATTAAGGAGGTGTGGCCTTTTTTGTGTTAGTCTTAATTAAGGAGGTGTGGCCTATTTGTTACTCTTAAATAAGGAGGTGTGGCCTATTTGTTACTCTTAAATAAGGAGGTGTGTTAATCCTAATTAAGGCGTGGCTATATTTTAGGAGGCGTGGCCATCAGTGACAGTAGTAGAACATGTGGCCTCTCCATTATTCTCCTCCACCATCTTCATCATTCGTTTTTTTTTTTTTTTAATATGTATATCAGCTGAACTTTTCCTATTTATTTGTTGTTGTTTTTCATTTCCATGCTTTGACATTTCGCTTCGTTTTTTCTTTTTATAGCACTTCTTGACTTTGGTATCTCGGGTTAAACTGTGGATCCCATCAGCGCTTTCGTTCACCTGGTTTACACTGTGTATATATATATATATATAATGCTTTGCTTTGGCAAGTGTTACAGAAGCATCAGCGTAAACGACAACACTTCCGAAATAGCTTAGCGTTATATCATCATTAATCATCTGTGCAGGAAAAATAAGGCTGTATATGAGACGGACGGATTGTGCAGATGAACCCGGGAAGTTCTTGCGCTCCGAGGCGCGACCCGGCCCAAACGAGCGCTGAGTGATGGCGAGCGCGCTAGCATGACCGGCGAGAGCGTAGCGGCTCGGCTTGCTCTTGACAAAAGAGCTTCTTTGTCTCGGCTTTCTGCTCGAATGCAGCGCTAACAGCAACGTCCGCTTTTTTTTTTTTCTTCCTCCCTGAGAAAGCGCTTGTGTTTTTTTCCCTCCCTCCCTCCCTCCCTCCACTCCTCCTCCACTCCTCCTCCACCTTGTCCGTTTAACCCGAGGGCAAAGAGCGGCTCGCGTTCCGCCAGCCTCGCGTCTGCCTCGTGCCAACGCTCTGCTCTCTGAAGACCGAGAGGAGTGCACGAAGGAGGAGGGAAGAAAGGATGGAGAGAGAGAGAGAGAGAGAAAAAAGATAATTATGGCCTCTGAAAATAGAAAAGCCTACATTTTCATTTGGTTAGGAAACCGCACGTTGACGTAAAGATGGGAGGAGGAAATGAAGGGGAATATGAAAAAAGGATCCACATCCTCAATGAGACATTTTCATATTAGGGTGAAAAAGAGAGAGAGAGAGAGAGGGAGAGAGAGAGAGAGAGATGGAGAAGCAGCAGGATGCCTGGTCTAGTTTTTTTTTCAGGGCTAATTTAGAAATTCTCCCATTTATCAGCGTGATGGACGTTATTGCCGCTCCATAGGCAAAGCGCACAATGTGGTCGTTTTTAGCCGCGTGTTTGTCACGGCGCGAAGAAAACAACGGAACATCAATTTCCCATCAAATTGAAAAAAAAAACAAAATGAAATGAAATGCGCGACACGGAAACGAGAACATTTCTCCACTTGATGATTTCATGTATAACTGTACTGAGACACCAGACTGCTCCATGTTCTTACAAAGTATCTCAGTCTTAATTTAGGAGGTGTGGCCTGTTTGTGTTAGTCTTAATTAAGGAGGTGTGGCCTGTATTTGTGTTAGTCTTAATTAAGGAGGTGTGGCCTTTTTGTGTTAGGCTTAATTAAGGAGGTGTGGCCTTTTTGTGTTAGTCTTAATTAAGGAGGTGTGGCCTATTTGTGTTAGTCTTAATTAAGGAGGTGTGGCCTTTTTGTGTTAGGCTTAATTAAGGAGGTGTGGCCTTTTTGTGTTAGTCTTAATTAAGGAGGTGTGGCCTATTTGTGTTAGGCTTAATTAAGGAGGTGTGGCCTTTTTGTGTTAGGCTTAATTAAGGAGGTGTGGCTTTTTTGTGTTAGTCTTAATTAAGGAGGTGTGGCCTGTTTGTGTTAATCTTAATTAAGGAGGTGTGGCCTATTTGTGTTAATCTTAATTAATGAGGTATGGCCTTTTTTGTGTTAGTTTTAATTAAGGAGGTGTGGCCTATTTGTTACTCATAATTAAGGAGATGTGGCCTTTTTGTGTTATGCTTAATTAAGGAGGTGTGGCCTTTTTTGTGTTAGTCTTAATTAAGGAGGTGTGGCCTATTTGTGTTAGTCTTAATTAAGGAGGTGTGGCCTTTTTGTGTTAGTTTTAATTAAGGAGGTGTGGCCTATTTGTGTTAGTTTTAATTAAGGAGGTGTGGCCTATTTGTGTTAGTCTTAATTTAGGAGGTGTGGCCTGTTTGTGGTAGTCTTAATTAAGGAGGTGTGGCCTGTTTGTGGTAGTCTTAATTAAGGAGGTGTGGCCTATTTGTGTTAATCTTAATTAAGGAGGTGTGGCCTTTTTGTGTTAGTCTTAATTAAGGAGGTGTGGCCTATTTGTGTTAGTCTTAATTAAGGAGGTGTGGCCTTTTTGTGTTAGTCTTAATTAAGGAGGTGTGGCCTATTTGTGTTGGGCTTAATTAAGGAGGTGTGGCTTTTTTGTGTTAGGCTTAATTAAGGAGGTGTGGCCTATTTGTGTTAGGCTTAATTAAGGAGGTGTGGCTTTTTTGTGTTAGTTCTTAATTAAGGAGGTGTGGCCTATTTGTGTTAGTTTTAATTAAGAAGGTGTGGCCTATTTGTGTTGGGCTTAATTAAGGAGGTGTGGCCTTTTTTGTGTTAGGCTTAATTAAGGAGGTGTGGCCTATTTGTGTTAGTTAATCTTAATTAAGGAGGTGTGGCCTATTTGTGTTAGTTTTAATTAAGGAGGTGTGGCCTATTTGTGTAATTAATGATGGCCTTTTTGTGTTAGTTTTAATTAAGGAGGTGTGGCCTATTTGTGTTAAGGAGGTATTTCCTTTAATTAGGAGGTATGTCCTCCACCTGAAGCGAGATGCTTCTCCATTGGATGATCTGGTGGTTGAAGAATCCTTCTTATTGGCTCTTGAGGAAAATGTTCTTTTTCAGTACATAAAAAAATAATAATATTTTTTACGAAGCCGCTCAGATTATAACATATAATATAAAAATATAAATATAAATGATAAATATAAAAAAACACGCATTAAATAATAATAATAATGTTCGTAATTGTTATTATTATTATTATTATTATTATTATTATTATTATTATTATCATAAAAAGGCTGTTGTAGCCCAGCGATAGCTTTTTCAGAACATATCTGAGCACCTCCCTGAGAGAAAATTAGCAGGTTTCAGATCATCTCGATAAGGACACACACACACACACACACACACACACACTCAGACGGCTCTTCCCGAGGCCGCGGCGTCGGCGAAGGAATCTTATGAATTTCAATACATTTATGCGGTCGGTAATAACAAAGCTCTGTTCATTTTTCAATTTCCATCAGAAAGAGGTTTAGTCTTCCTCGGGCGCCGACGTCCTCCATAAATAAAATGTCGTTTTAAATATCATCAGCAGGACTCGTACTTATCGCTGGAGACGGCTTATCGAGGAGCGACGATGGAATGATGCTGGCAGGGAAACCGCGGGACGCTTTCCAGACTCTGACTAAGCGCGATGGAAGGACTCCGGCTCGCGGTTACGCTCCATCCACAAACGTTCCGTTCGCGTCTCCTTATTGTGAATTCTTATGAAGTCAACTGTCAGTGAAGAGTTATAAGTGCTTATAAGAAAAAGCCTGGACTGAGGGGCGGAGCTGTGTAACTGTGTTACATCTGAGTTATAAATCCGATGGATGGATGGAAGGATGGACAGAAGTATGGATGTATGCATGGACGGACAGATGGATGGATGGGATGGATGCATGGATGGAGGGACGGATGGAAGTATGGATGGATGGATGTATGCATGGACAGACAGATAGACAGATGGATGGATGGACGGCTGGAAGTATGGACAGATAGATGGAGGGACGAATGGAAGTATGGATGAATGGATGGACGGAGGGATGGATGGACGGCTGGAAGTATGGATGGATGCATGGACGGAGGGATGGGTGGATGAATGGACGGACAAACTGATGGATGGATGGGATGGATGCATGGCTGGAGGGACGGATGGAAGTATGGATGGATGGATGTATGCATGGACAGACAGATAGACAGATGGATGGATGAATGGATGGACGAACTGATGGATGGATGGACGGCTGGAAGTATGGACAGATAGATGGAGGGACGAATGGGAGTATGGATGGACAGATGGACGGCTGGAAGTATGGATGGATGCATGGACAGATGGATGGGTGGATGGGTGGATGGACAGATGGTCGGCTGGATGGATGGATGGATGGATGGATGGACGGGTGCATGAGAGGACTGATAAAAACAACTCTTAAAAACAAACATTCTGTTACATCTTGGTCGAATGGAACATCTACGGTAACGTCTTTTCTCAGGGACGAGCAGAACATCATCTAGACGGGTTTCCATTTCAGGAGAAAAGAAGAACGGGTGACGTTTAATGGATCAGCGTTTTGCATGTTCTTCTAATGTCCTTTACAGGTTCTCTTCAGGGTTTTCCGTGTCCCGAGTCTGTGACCTGGAGGATTTCCCCTGAGGACTTTCCCCGGGTATATCCAATCAGGACTTGGATGTTATGGACATGTTCTTCTCTTGGATAAAGTGGAATCCCATCTCCCTCAGGGTTCCACAGGATAAAAAAGATTACATGCAGACGAATCACACGATTAATACGCGAGCAAATCTAATTCCGCCGATCCTCTAAAGATTCCCGCTCGAGGACGAACTCGTCTCCATGAAACCGCAATCTTTTCATCATTAGCATAAAAACCACTGCGCGCTTCATCAAATCCAATCAGCGGGCAGGACACGAGCGAGCAGGAGACGGATTTGGACCGGGATACAGGCGGCCAGGCAGTGGGATTTAGTCTTGAAGCCGCGCGACGCAGAGACGAGACGAAAAGCTTTTCTCGGATTCTTCTTCGTCCAGCACCACGCATGATTTAGCGCGTCGGCTAATGTTCACATCTCTCTTCAATGAGCAGCTTCGGGGGGGAGTGTGTGTAAGTGTGAGAGTGAGAACATGTCCTGAGTGTGATGCAATTACACTGAAATCCTAATGGATGGATGGAAGGATAAGTGTGTGAATGGATGAGTGTGTGAATGAATAAGTGGTTGAATGGATGGATGGATGGATGGATGAATGTTTGAAGGGATGGAAGGAATGAATGAGTGGGTGAATGGATGGATGAGTATGTGGATGAATAAGTTGTGTTGATTGGTGGATGGATGGATGGAAGGATAAGTGTGTGAATGGATGAGTGTGTGAATGGATGAGTGGGTGAATGGAAGGGATGAGTTGGGTGAATGGGGGGATTGGGGGAAGGAAGGATGAGTGGGTGAAATGAGATGGAGGGATAGAAGTATGAGTGTGGAAGATGGAAGGAATGGATGAGTGGGAATGGAGGGAAGGAAGGATGAGTGTGTGAAGGATGGAGGAATGGAGGGAGTGTGGGAATGGATTTTAAAAATGGATGAATAGGAATGTGTGGGGGGGGAGTGTGTGTAAGTGTGAGAGTGAGTGTTGTGTGAATGAAGAAGTGTTTGATGGAGGCGGATGAGGGATGAATGTTGGTGAAAGGGCTGGACGACTGGATGAGTGGTGAATGATGGATGAGTAGGTGGATGGATGATGAGTGTGGAAGGAAGGAATGGATGAGTGTGTGAATGGATGGAAGGAATGGCTGGAAGGAATGGCTAGGTTGTGAAGGTGAAGGAAGGGAAATTGAATGTGTGAATGAGATGGAATGGATTGGGGGGGTGTGTGTAAGGGTGAGAGTCGAGAAATGTCCGGAGTGTGATGCAATTACACTGAAATCCTAATGGATGGATGGAAGGATAAGTGTGTGAATGGATGAGTGTGGATGGAAGGAATGGATGAGTGTGTGAATGGATGGAAGGAATGGATGAGTGGGTGAATGAATGTGGAATGGATAGAAGATGAGTGTGTGAATGGATGGAAGGAATGGATGAGTGTGTGAAGGGATGGAAGGAATGGATGAGTGTGTGAATGGATGGAAGGAATGGATGAGTGTGTGAATGGATAAAATGGATGAGTGTGTGAATGGATAAAATGGATGAGTGAATGATTGGAATGGATGTGGGGGGGGGGGTAAGTGTGAGAGTGAGAACATGTCCTGAGTGTGTGCAATTACACTGAAATCCTAAGGATGGATGAAGGATAAGTGGGTGGAATGGATGAGGTGTGATAATGAGTGTGGGATGGATGGATGGATGAGTGTTGAAGGGATGGAAGGAATGGATGAGTGGGTGAATGGATGGATGAGTATGTGGATGATAAGTGGTTGAATGGATGATGGATGAAATGGATGGAAGGAATGGATGAGTGGGTGAATGGATGGAGGAATGTGGAGGATGGATGAGTGTGTGAATGGATAAAAGGGATGAGTGTGTGAATGGATGGAAGGATGTGGGGGGGGGAGGTGTAAGGTGAGAGTGAGAACATGTCCTGAGGTGATGCAATTACACGAAATCCACCTAAGGATGGATGGAAGGATAAGTGTGTGAATGGATGAGTGTGGATGGAAGGAATGGATGAGTGTGTGAATGGTGTGGTGGGGGGGGGGAAATGAGTTACTGGATGGATGGGAAGGTTTGAAAGGAAGAATGGATGGATAGAAGTATGAGGTGTGAATGGAGGTGAGGAATGGATGGGGGTGAAGGGATGGAAGGAATGGATGAGTGTGGAAGGGGGATAAAATGGATGATTGTGTGAATGGATAAAATGGATGAGTGGGAAATGAAGGTGAATGGATGGAAGGAATGGATGGAAGGAATGGTGAGTGTGTGAATGGATGGAAGGAATGGATGAGTGTGTGAATGGATGGAATGGATGTGGGGGGGGTGTGTGAGTGTGAGAGTGAGAAATGTCCTGAGCGTGATGCAATTACACTGAAACTAATGAATGGATGGATGGTAATGGATGGAAGTGTGTGAATGGATGGAAGGGATGGATGAGTGGGTGTGTGAATGGATGGAAGGAAGGATGAGTGTGTGAATGGATGGAAGGATAGGGCGGGGGTGGAATGGATGGTGTGTGTGAATGGATGGAAGGATGGATGAAATGGATGAATGTGGAAGGGATGGATGAAATGGATGAGTGTGTGAATGGATGGATGAATGTGTGAATGGATGGAATGGATGTGGGGGGAGTGTGTGTAAGTGTGAGAGTGAGAACATGTCCTGAGTGTGATGCAATTACACTGAAATCCTAAGGATGGATGGCGATGGGTGTGAATGGATGGTGTGTGAAGGTAGGAGTGGGATGGGAAGGAATGGGATGAGTGTGTGAATGGATGGAAGGAATGGATGAGGGGTGAAGAATGGTGGAAGAAGTATGAGTGTGTGAATGGATGAATGGATGGAAGGAATGGATGAGTGTGTGAATGGATGGAAGGGATGGATGAGTGTGTGAATGGATGGAAGGAATGGATGAGTGTGTGAATGGATGGAAGGAATGGATGAATGTGTGAATGGATGGAATGGATGTGGGGGGGGTGTGTGTAAGTGTGAGAGTGAGAACATGTCCTGAGTGTGATGCAATTACACTGAAATCCTAATGGATGGATGGAAGGATAAGTGTGTGAATGGATGAGTGGGTGAATGGATAAGTGGTTGAATGGATGGATGGATGGGTGGGTGATGGATGGATGGATGAATGTGTGAAGGGATGGAAGGAATGGATGAGTGTGTGGAATGGATGGAAGGAATGGATGAGTGTGTGAATGGATGGAATGGATGTGGGGGGGGGGGGGTGTGAGTGTGAGAGTGAGAACATGTCCTGAGTGTGATGCAATTACACTGAAATCCTAATGGATGGATGGAAGGATAAGTGTGTGAATGGATAAGTGGGTGAATGGATAAGTGGGTGAATGGATGAATGGATGTGTGAATGGATGAAATGGATGAGTGTGTGAATGGATGAGTGGGTGAATGGATGGAATGTGTGAATGGATGAGTGGGTGAATGGATGAATGTGTGAATGGATAAAATGGATGAATGTGTGAATGGATGGAATGGATGTGGGGGGGGTGTGTGTAAGTGTGAGAGTGAGAACATGTCCTGAGTGTGATGCAATTACACTGAAATCCTAATGGATGGATGGAAGGATAAGTGTGTGAATGGATAAGTGGGTGAATGGATGGATGGATGAAATAGTGTGATGTAATTACACTGAAAGGACGGAGTTCAGGAGCGAGACGAGAACGAGAGAAAACCCGCTAAAGATTGAAAATGATGAACAGAATCACATCAGCCTGAAATCGAGTAATAACACTTTTATTATTATTTATAAAGTGTACAATCAAACGCCTCCTTTTTTTATTCCCAGAAGGTAAAATATGTAAAGTTCTTCTTGATCCCACTTTTACTAAGTGAAAGAATTCTGTCTCTCTGTTCTCTCATTCCGCTGCTTATTATTCTCTCTCTCTCTGTTCTCTCATTCCGCTGCTTATTATTCTCTCTCTCTCTCTCTCTCTCTCTGTGTTGCTGCAGATTATTTGGTCTTTTCACACGAATATCACTTTGTGTCTCTTATTTAACTCCTCTGGGGATGAATAATGTGATGGACAGATGTGTGGGTGGACGGATGGATGGACAGTTGGAGAGACGGATGGATGGGTGGATGGCTTGAATATACAGATGGATAAAGCGAATAGATAAATCAATGAATGGAAGCATGAGTGGGTGAATGGATGGAAGGATGAGTGGATGGACGAGTGGGTGATTGTATGGATGGATGAGTGGGTGGATGGAAGGATGAGTGTGTAAATGGATGGAATGGATGAGTGGGTGGGTGGGTGAATGGATGGAAGGAATGGATGAGTGTGTGAATGGATGGAATGGATGTGGTTGGATGCATGGAAGGATGAGTGTGTGAATGGATGTGGTTGAATGGATGGAAGGATGAGTGTGTGAATGGATGGATGGGTGAGAGGATGAATATATGGAAGGATGAGTGTGTGCATGGATGGAAGGAATGGATGAGTGGGTGGATGGAAAGATGGATGGAATGGATGTTCGGCCGATAAATTGAATAGGTAAATGGATGGATGGATGGATGGGTTCTTTGAAGGAACAGACGTGTGAGAAGGACACGCGTGCGAACGGACGAATGTACTATACGTATTACTAAATGGCTTCACGGACGGACAGAATAACGAGCGTCGGACGGACGGATGGATGGAAGGATGGATAGGCATTAAGATGGATGGACGGCGTCGGGGACGTGGCGGACCTCCGTCTCCGCAGCGGAAGCGTTGGGAACAGCTTGCTTTACACCGGGAGGAAGGTGTCATCTGTCACGGCGTGCTGCTAGCTCATTAAATCCAGATTATTACATGCGAGTCGCTATGACGTGATTAATGGATGATTTGCACATTAATTAGCGCGCCCCCGTACGCCGCCCTCCTTGTGTTTGAGCGCACGCGACGCCGAACGAAGGAACGAACGCGGGAAAAACAGCTTGTCGCTTTCCCAAATCAATCGTTCAGCCGACGACGATAATGGGCCGCCCGTCAAATTCGACGTCCTTTGTTGGCCTTAAAGCGATCTCATTGTGATGTTAGACGGCGGAATGACGGCGCCACAATGACGGCTATTCGGAGCGGATGAAGAAGAGCTTTGTAACGTGGCTACGAGCGCGCCGTAAAACCTTTTGGAAAGCCGCGACCCTGAAATGATATTTAATTGGGTGTCATTTTCAAGTCCGCATGAAAGGACGATTTATTTATTTATTTATTTATTTATTTAGCGCCAGGAAGATTTACCCCCCCCCCCCCGTTTTTTTTTCCCCATTTAAACCCTTTATATTGTTTTTCACACTGTGTAATTCGCTTCGCTAACGATAATACATCATATCGGAGCTCGTTAGCTGTTTATTGCTCTTAGATTTGGCTGTTGGAGGAATTTAACGCTCGCCCGCTCAGCCCCGTTCGTCTTGGCGCCTCGCGACCTCCCCGATATTTCTTTCTGCGCTTTAATGCGACGCGGGTTTACACCGGCGGCGAAATTCCAGGCGAGCCTTATTTAAAAATGTTAAACGAGGAGCAAACAAAGGGACACGCTCGCGAATCTCTTGCTTTTTCAGGCGTGACCCTGCAATTTCCGTCGGCCCAGCCCGACCACCGCGGGCTCAAATCGAGCCAAATTAGAAAGCCTTGTGGGTAATGGCGAAGCTGATAGGATTCACGGAAAGCAATACGAGGCCACAACAAGCCTGGAAATGGAGAACGGCAGCTGAAATAAGCGACCTTGGGGCGAGGTGAACGCCGCCGCCGAACAAACACGGATCTCGGAACCCGTGGAGGCATGGGGGGGGGGTTTCCTTCTCGGCGAGGTTTAATGGGTGCCAGAGGTCAGCGAGCAGTGATGAAGACGAGCGAGCGATACGCGTTGGCGCCTTGGCGGCGGGCGTGAAATCGCCGAATCGGTCCAATCAGACAAAGTGGATCAGTTCGTCGTTAATTATGGTACGATTTTCTGTTCAATTATCGGCGAGAATTCCTGCTAATTGGCATGTGGGCTGTCGATCAAGCGGAGGACGGCACTGCGGGAACGCTCTCTCCACCCTGGAATCTCAATGAGTTTGGGACTGGCGTTAAATTCAATTAAAGGCTCCTCTGTGACGAGATCTTTCCAAACATGATCCAGCAGGAAAGCCCGGCATGATCCACCGGTCACGAAGATCATTGAGAGCCACATCACTGCCTGGATCCTGGGAATCTCGCCGTCTCGGATCCTGAAGAACCATCATCAAGCTTTATTCACTCATTCATTCACTCGTTCATCTTCTAGCGCTTTATCCGACCTTCCCTCTGGTCACGGGGAGTCTGTGTCTATCTCAGGCGTCTATGGGTGTTAATGCAGGATACACCCTGGATGGAATGCCAACCCATCACACAACACACCACACACACACACACACACACACACATTAAACACACTAGGGACAATTTTTCCAAGGTGCCAATCAACCTACCGTGCATGTTTTTTGGACCGGGGGAGGAAACCGGAGAACCCGGAGAAAAACCCCCTGAGGCACGGGGTAGAACATGCACAAACTCCACACACACACATGGCCGAGACGGGAATCGAACCCGGACCCTGGCAGTGTGAGGCGAACGTGCTAACCACTAAACCACCGTGTGAGCCCCCTCAAGCTTTATTATGTGGACTATTTATTTATTTATTTATTATAAATGTGGATAGTGATGTTGTATTGCAGTGTTGCACTCGGGATCTCTGTGCTCCTTCAGGATCGTGGTTTCATTCCACTTGTGTGTTCTCTGATGTAAATAGCTGAAATGGTTATGAAGCCTCTTGACTGCCAAATTGATTGAGTGCTTTATTCCTCTTATACAGCAGGCATTTTTATTTCAACGCGTCCTTTTTTTATGCAGCAGTGTACATGTGAAATGTTGCACTACTTTTTTAAAGTAGGTCATACTTTCAAAAAAAAATAATAAGTGAATTATTACACATTTACACCATGTATATATTACATTTTAAATACACATTTGCACATAATTAAAACTAAAAGTGCAATATTCTTATTTATTTTCTTTCTAGTTAATTGGTTATTGTTGTTATTATTATTGTTGTTATTTATAATAACAATTACATAGTTCATATTTATATCAAATTTTGTTATTACCTGAATTATAACAAATTTACACCATGTATATATTACATTTTAAATACATATTTGCACATAATTAAAACTAAAAGTGCAATAGTATTATTTATTTTCTTTCTAGTTATTTGGTTATTATTATTATTATTATTATTATTATTATTATTATTATTATTATTATTATTATATATATTATATTATTTATAATATAGAGGCACGGTTTTGCTTAGTGGTTAGCACGTTCGCCTCACACCTCCAGGGTCCGGGTTCGATTCCTGTCTCGGCCATGTGTGTGTGGAGTTTGTGCATGTTTCCCCCCTCCCCGTGTCTCAGGGGTTTTTTTTCTCCCGGGTTCTCCGGTTTCCTCCCGGTCCAAACGGCATCCAAAAAACATGCACGGTAGGTTGATTGGCACCTTGGAAAATTATCACTAGTGTATGAATGTGTGTGTGTGGTGTGTGTGTGTGTGTGTGTGTGTGATGGGTTGCATTCCGTCCAGGGTTGTATCCTGCCTTAATACCCATAGACGCCTGAGATAGACACAGGACTCCCCGTGACCCGAGGGAAGATCGGATAAAGCGCTAGAAGATGAAATGAATGAATTTATTTATAATAACAAAATAGTTTCATATTTATATATAATCATTTTTTTTCTTTAGCTAATTACAAATTTACAAAATTCAGAATTGTTACATTTATATATTCTATTTAAAATGTGTATATATAATATATATATATATATATATATATATATATATTTCGTTATATTTATATTTATATATTCTAGCAAATTTTAAACAAAGAAATATACAAAAAAATATATATTATTTATATATTTTATGCCAGAGTTAAAGCTATATGGTAATATATCGTACAACCCTTTTTCTTCTTCTTATAAAATAATAATAATAATAATAATAATAATAATAATAATAATAATAATTACAATAATAATAAGAATAAAGAGAATGCAGGTCTATTAGTACACTTTGCCCCGACTGATGTTTACTGCGATGTTTAAAAGCGTGCTTTGCCTCGTAGTGTTTCTGTTTCGGGTGACTGCTTATAAATCCGCTCGGCTTTGAGTCGCGTCGCGAAGGTAATTAGCGCCAACCCGAGCAATGCTTCTACCTCTGATCCATTAATTACAGCCACAGATACGTAGATGGATCTTATTATCCTTAATGAGAAAAGTCATTTGGAACCTGAGCGGCTGCTCGTCTCGTCCATGTTCCTGATTATCCCCAAGCCGCTTCGCCTCATATTTTATACTGTTTATGTGGAGAGTTCAACTTTACAGCCGTCGCTGGTGTGACGTTATGTTCACTGGGTTAAATAAAGGTGTGGCGCCGAGACGTCGCGATTGCATCATCATCGGGATCGTGTCTGTTTGGCCACGCCCCTTCATTTAAATCGCATTCGTAACGATTGATTGGTCTAATTGACCGCTCTCAGCTGTTCTGCTGTTGTTTGTTTGTTTGTTTGTTTGTTTTGTGGAAAGTGCTTGGAAGAGAGATGAGTCATGAGTCCACCCGTCCATCCATCCATCTTTCATTCCACCTGTCCATCAATCCTTTATCCACCCATCCATTCATTCATCCATCCACCTTTCTATTCATTCACCCATTCACCTGTCCATCAATCTATTTATCCACCCACCCATTCATTCATCCATCCACCTTTCTATTCAATCACCCACTCACCTGTCCATCAATCACCCACCACCTGTATTCATCCACCCACCCATTCATTCATCCATCCACCTTTCTATTCATTCACCCACTCACCTGTCCATCAATCCATTTATCCACCCACCCATTCATTCATCCATTCATCCATCCACCTTTCTATTCATTCACCCACTCACCTGTCCATCAATCCATTTATCCACCCACCCATTCATCCATTCATCTACCCACCCTTCATCCCCCCCCATTTCATTCACCCACTCACCTGCATCCATTCCATCAATCCATATTATTCCACCCACCCAGCATTCATCAATCCACCTTGTATTATCTCATTCATCCATCCACCTTTCTATTCATTCACTCACATTCACCATGTCCATCAATCCATTTATCCACCCACCCATTCATTCATCCATTCATCCATCCACCTTTCTATTCATTCACCCACTCACCTGTCCATCAATCCATTTATCCACCCACCCATTCATTCATCCATCCATAAATCCACCTTTCTATTCATTCACCCACACCCACTCACCTGTCCATCAATCCATTTATCCACCCCACTCATTCATCCATTCATCCATCCACCTTTCTATTCATTCACCCACTCACCTGTCCATCAATCCATTTATCCACCCACCCATTCATTCATCCATCCATCTTTCTATTGATTCACCATTCACATTCATCCCATGTCCATCCAATCCACCCACCCATTTTATCATCCACCTGTTCATCCATCATCCATTCATTCATCACCATTCCACCAGCCCTCATTCCAGCCACCTGTCCATCATCATCATCCACCTTTCTATTCATCCACCCACTCACCCGTCCATCAATCCATTTATCCACCCACCCATTCATTCATCCCTTCATCCATCGACCTTTCTATTCATCCACCCACCCATACATCCATCCACCTGTCTTCATTCACTCATTGTCCATCCATCCAACCATCCATCCATCTATCCATCCACCTTTCTATTCATCCACCAACCAACCCATCCGTCCGTCCACCCACCCATTCAGTCATCCATTTATCCACCCACACATTCATTCATCCACCCATCCACCCATCGACCCATACACCAATCTGTCTGTCCATCCATCCATCCATCCATCCATCCACCCTTACCTTTAAAAATTTCATTATGTTGGGTTAAATAAAGGTGTGGCACTCGGGGGCGGTGCTGAGACGTCCTGATTGGATCATCGGGATCATTCTGGATGAACCGATGCGTCTGTGTTTGGCCACGCCCCTTCATTTAAATCGTATTGGTGACGATTGATTGGGTGTAATTGACCGGAGGAATTGAGGAATTGTTTGTTTGTTTGTTTTGTGGAAAGCGCTGGGAAGAGAGACGAGTCTGGGGAAGAGAGACGAGTCTGGGGAAGAGAGACGAGTCTGGGGAAGAGAGACGAGTCTGGGGAAGAGAGACGAGTCTGGGAAAGTTCCTGCGCTCCGGCCAAAGTCAATTTTCCAGCAGCTCACCTGATTGTGATTCACCTGATCGCCGGGTTTAATTGAATAATCTGCTTTGTTGTGGAATAATCGGCTCTCCTGATTGGTTGAGCGTTTGTTTTTTCCGTTCACGTCTTTGCGTCGTCGTTTTTCCGCTCCGGCTCGGCGCCGTTCGGCCCGACTGTAACGCTAATCGCGACTAAACAAACATATAGAAATGAAAATAAAAGCATGTAAGTGGAAGAGACCTTCACACAGAGCACGGCTGTAAATAATGAAACATGACCAGGGACCAAAACAGGATGTTGCACTAATGAGTTGTTTGGTTTGTTCGCCTTCAGAGCATAAAGTGTCCGCGCGCGTGTGTGTGTGTGTGTGTGTGTGTGTGTGTGTGTGTGTGGGTGTGTGTGTGTGTGTGTGTGTGTGTGTGTGTGGGTGTGTGTGTGTGTGTGTGTGTGGTGTATTATTAAAGAGCGTGTGGAGTGCACTTACAGTGCAGCTCTACACAAAGACAACAGCAACAACAGCCTCCATTCACTTTCATGTCAGTCACTTTTAAAAGCCACTTCCACTCGTCCATCAAAAGACGAGTTTATGAAACGAGGGAACGCCGTGTCCACAAACGTTCCCGTCCTCACAAAGTGCCGTGATTGGTTAAAGAATCTTGGACTCTCGTGGTCCAGATGATGATCGACGATGCGTTTTGTTTGTTTTTCAGATATCGGGTTCTTCTTGTGGGATTAAAGTGTTTTCAGATTGATACATTGATTTGGGATGGTGTATTCCCGGTATTCCATATTTGGACCAAATTCCGGATGTGACTGGGAAAACATTTGGGGAAAGAGATTCTGTGATGGGATGGATGTAAGGTCTGGTCTGGACCGTCTTGTGGAATCACCTGATTAAATATCTGGATTTGTTTTGTAGCTCTCCGGATGGGAGTGTTTTCCAGATCCCACCGGTCCGGGATTATATCGTCCCGGATTAGGAATTGTTTGATTTATGGTGTTTTCCTTTGGTGTGTTTCGGATCCAGGAGTCAAAAGTTGGTTCTGGTTCTGGTTCTGGAATCAGGTGATCTAAAAAAAAATTCCTGGATGGTCCTGGTGTTGTATTGGGATTTTATCTGGAATGTTTTGTCGATGTCCAATTTCACTCATTCATTCCATATATTCACCCACGCACCCTTCCATCCATTCTCCCACTCATCCATTCACTTACCCATCCTTCCATCCATTCTCCGACTCATCCATTCCATTCATCCATTTCCATCCATCCCACCATTTCCCACCATCCATCCATTCACCTCCCATCCTTCCATCCATTCACCCATCCATCCTTCCACCCATCCATTCACCCACTCATCCTTCCATCCATTCTCCCACTCATCCATTCCATCCATTCACCTACTTGTCTTTCCATCCATCCAACTCAGCCATCCATTCACCCACTCATCCTTCCATCCATCCATTCACCATCATCACCTTCATCCATTACCTCATCCTTCACCCACCATCCATTCACTCCATCCTTCCATCCCCATCCATCACCCATCCATCCACATCCATCCATCCATCATCTCACTGTTTCCATTCATCCACTCCATCCATCCATTTCATCCATTCATATATTCACCCACTCATCCATTCACCTACCCATCCTTCCATCCATTCATCCGTTCACCCCCTGATCCTCCCTCCATTCACCCACTCATCCTTCCATATATTCACTGACTCATCCTTCCATCCATTCTCCCACTCATCCATTCCATCCATTCACCTACTTGTCTTTCCATCCATCCACTCAGTCACCCACTCCATCCTTTCCATCCATTCACCCACTCCATCCATTCATCCACCATCCATCCTTCCATCCACTCCTTCCATCCATTCACTCGTCCATTCCATTCATCCACATTCATCCACTCATCCATTCATCCATTCATCCATTCCTCATCCATCCTTTAATCCATTCTCCCATCCTTCCTCATCCATTCCATATATTCACCCACTCATCCATTCACCTACCCATCCTTCCACCCATTCACCCACTCATCCTTCCATATATTCACTAACTCACTCATCCTTCCATCCCATTCTCCCACTCATCAGCCATTCCATCCATTCCCACCTACTTGTCTTTCCATCCATCCACTCATCCATCCATTCACCCACTCGTCCACTAGGCATCCATTCCTCCATTCCCATCCATTCACCCCCATTCACTCATCCTTCCATCACCCCATCCATTCACCCACTCAGTCCACCTTCCATAGCCATCATCCCTTCCTATCCACTCATCCTTCCATCCATTCACCCACTCATCCATCCATCCACTCACCCACTCATCCATCCATTCTCCTACTCATCCATTCCATCCATTCACCGACTCATCATCACTCACTCATCCTTCATCATCCATTCACCCATCTATTCCATATTTAATCACCCACCATCCTTCCATCCATTCCCCCACTCCATCTTTCCCTCCATTCACCTACCCATCCTTCCACCCATTCACTCACTCATCCTTTCATCCATTCACTCATCCTTCCATCCACTCACTCATCCTTTCATCCATCCATCATTCATCCACTCATCCTCATCCATCCATCCCCACATCCTTCCATCCATTCTCCAACTCATCCAACATCCATCCATCTCACTCATCCTCATCTCCATCCATTCCCCCCCATCTTTCCCTCCATTCACCTACCCATCATT
>JACRUU010000028.1:2811970-2814470 GCA_030449085.1 Kryptopterus vitreolus | reverse complement strand
ACACTCTTAAATTCTGCAAGCTCTGTGTTTTCCTTCTGGTGCTTTTCCGACGAAAGTGTTTATTTCCCCTCACAATGCACAAGAACAATGTTTCATGCAAACACCAGCATGTTATTGGGTTTTTTTTTTTACACTCTACTTTTTCAGATCAAACGTTCCCAGGTTTACGTTCTGTTTGCATTTCCGAGACGGATATTCCGCCCGCGAGTATCCAGCGCTCTTAATGGAGTCATTTTTAAAAGGACTAAGTATCAATTTCCCGTCCCGGAATTGCTGCGTCCTTTTATTCTTACGCAATCAAACGGAGAGAAAACGTCGTAACGAGGCAAGTGTATCTCCATCTCCGGGGGCCGTATAGGAATCCTAAAGGTGCGATTGCGAGCTATTGTTTTACGGGTCCGCGTGCAATTTAAGCTCGGGATTAAATAACGCACGCTTCCGACACGGACATCCATTTTTCTTTTCCCTCCTCTGGTTTGCTTTGAGATTTAAGGATTCCGATCCATTGCTTGACTCGGAGAATGCCGGACAATTTGACGACGCTAATCCGGCGTCCCCGTAACACCGGGCGATTAGTGATCGCTCTCCATTCCGATGGCGGCGTTCCGGAAATGGGATGGAGCGACGGTGGAGGCCAACTCCACGCAAGACAAGAAAAAGGAGGCGCATGAGAAGAAGGATACGCTCATACGAATTTTGCACCGGAAAACAAAGCGATATTCCCAAGTCTGGTGGGAATTTCTTTTTTCCCCACTCCACCTCCACTGACAAATCATTTGTCCTCCCCAGAGACCCTCACCGCCCGCCTGGATCTACGCACCACCTCGCTCTTCAGCAGCCCGGCTCTCGGGATCAGAAGCATCCTCAGTGCGTAATGATAGATCCTCATGCTCCTGGATCTCACAAAGTAAGTGTGGAATTCCTATGTATGCATTCTACATCTCCCATGTTTATAGAAGCCAATGTTCAAAAAGTTCCTCCTAGGTGCGTTCTAGGCTCCAGGGTTCGTTACATCGCCACAAGAACCCTCATACGTTATGGGTTTCTAGAGGGACCCTACGTTCCTGAGATGATCCTACATACTGAGGTCCCTCAGGTCCCTCAGGTCCCCCATATCAGATCTTCCCTCGGGTCACGGGGAGTCTGTGCCTATCTCAGGCGTCATTAAGGCAGGATACACCCTGGATGGAATGCCAACCCCATCACACCACACACACACACACACACACACACACACACACACACACACACACACACACACATTCACACACTAGAGAGAATTTTCCAAGGTGCCAATCAACCTACCGTGCATGTTTTTGGACCGGGGGAGGAAACCGGAGAACCCGGAGAAAAACCCCCTGAGACACGGGGAGAACATGCACAAACTCCACACACACATGGCCGAGACGGGAATCGAACCCGGACCCTGGCGGTGTGAGGCGAACGTGCTAACCCACTAAATATATAATATATAATTATATATTATATATATTATATAATTCTTGGATGCATCACTTCATGGGTTCTAATGTAATGGTTCTCAGTGCCTGATGCCTCCAGCAAGGAATAAGGGTTCTTTGGTGTATATTCAGAAAGTCCTATAGTTTTTGGGTTCTAGAGTCTTATAGTAATCACATTATATAGTATGTTATTTTTTTCCCCTATAAGTCCCTATAATCCTTATTTTTGGAGTTTTCATATTTAATATAATAATTTGTGATTTGTTTATTTACATCCACAAGTTACACAAAGAACCGCATTCGGATTTCTCCCTCCGAAAACCCTACAAAATTCCTTAAAATTGGAATTCTGTGTTTTTTTTCCCCGGGTTCTCTCCGGGTTCCCGAGGTCTCGACCTCTTGGGAAACTGTTTTGCGGCGCACAGCGAAGGCGAGCGGTGTTTTGTCGCAGAGTTGGAGATTATAGGAAATACAGCGCATGCACGCGGGGAAAACAAAAACAAATAAAATCTTTAATAATACACAGAGAGTCGAGCGAGCGACGGGTCGTGATTGAATCGGTTACACTGTGCAGAGAAATAATAGCATCCAGGCTGAAGCTGGACACACACACACACACACACACACACACACACACACACACACACACACACACACACACACTATATTAGACAGAGCAGTGTAAAGGTCATTCAATTTATTTCATACACACTTCCTTCTCGCGCGGTGATGAACGCTGCATGCTAATCATAGTCGGGTTGGCAGACCGTCTGTCTGTCTGTCTGTCTGTCTGTCTGTCTGTCTGTCTGTCTGTCTGTCTGTCTGTCTACACATTTGTCTTTCACTCTGCTTTCTCTTTCTTTTTCCTTTTTTTGTCTGTTCGTCTTTATCTGAATTGTCAATCCAAAAGATTGTTCAAAAGACGTCTCCATCCGTCCCTCCGTTCGTACATCCCTTCGTCCATCCATCCATACATCCACTCATCCATCCATTGACCCATGCATCCACCTATCCATCTGTCCATACATCCATCCAACATG
>JACRUU010000028.1:2801970-2806970 GCA_030449085.1 Kryptopterus vitreolus | reverse complement strand
GACCTTTTATGATCCGGCACTGGCGTGAAGCCACGAGGTCGGCACGAATCCATTCCCCTGCTCTCCGTGCCACATTTTAACACCAGCAATAAACAGGGTTTAAAATTCCCGCGTGTCTCGGGGGAGCGTTTCGCCGTGAGGTTGGAAACGAGTGCGGAATCGGTACTTTCGGGTCGCGTGCCTCCTGCATCGGAATCTCACAGATAAGGGATATGGACGGAACTCGCTCATGGTGATTCCTGTAACGTGGACGGACGGAGTGAACGGAACTCCGGTGTTGATGTCAATGTGGTCGATAATTCGTGGGGTTTATTTGTTTTGCAGCTGTAACGTTTATATATATATTTATATATATTTATATATATGAGTCTCCGTGGTAACGAATAAAACAAGCGTGTAATATGAGGACGTGTTTATGAAAGGTGTAGGACGTGTCCTGAGTGAATTATAGCCGGTCTGCATGTGTACGGGGACGAAGAGACGGCGATGTTTCATGCATTAAAAGCTTGTTTTATGGGGGGGACATAAAGCGCCGCGGGACGCCATGTTATTGGAGAATAAAAGCCTTTGAGGCCGTAACAATAACTTCACTTTACTCCATTAATTTCCCAGAATGCCGCCTTCATTTTCCTTCCTTCTTTGCGTCGCGGCGCAGAAAATCCGCTAAAACACTCGGCACAATCTGTCCGACATGACATTCGTTATCACTGCTCATCCCTTCATTTTATATCACTCCTAACATCAGCATGACCCAGCTTTTTTCACCTCCGAATGATCAAGCCTTGGGTTAGAACCCTGTATTAGAACCATAAGTTAAAGCCATGTAGTAGAATCTTGTGTTAGAACCCTATATTAGAAGCATAAGTTAGAAAGAACCATGTAGTAGAAGCTTGTGTTAGAACCCTGTATTAGAACTGTAAGTTAAAGCCATGTAGTAGAATCTTGTGTTAGAAGCCTGTATTAGAACTGTAAGTTGGAACCATGTAGTAGAATCTTGTGCTAGAACCCTGTATTAGAACTATAGGTTAGAACCATGTATTAGAACCCTAAATTAAAAACATGTAGTAAAACCTTGTGTTAGAACCCTGCATTAGAACTGCAAGTTAGAAGCCTGTATTAGAACTATAAGTTAAAACCATGTAGTAGAACCTTGTGTTAGAACCCTGTATTAGAACCGTAAGTTAGAACCATTTAGTAAAACCGTAGGAGCCTGTTAGGAGCCTGTACCTTGTGTTAGAACCCTGTATTAGAACCATAAGTACGTTAGAACTAAATTAAAAACATGTAGTAAAACCTTGTGTTAGAATGTTAGAACAAGTTAGAACCCTGTATTAGAACCATAAGTTAGAACCATTTAGTAAAACCATCTGTTAGGAGCCTGTATTGGAACCGTACGTTAGAACCATGTAGTAAAACCTTGTGTTAGAACCCTGTATTAGAACCCTGTATTAGAACCATAAGTTAGAACCATTTAGTAAAACCGTCTGTTAGGAGCCTGTATTGGAAACGTACGTTAGAACCATGTAGTAAAACCTTGTGTTAGAACCCTCTATTAGAACCATGTAGTAAAACCTTGTGTTAGAACCCTGTATTAGAACCATAAGTTAGAACCATGTATTAGAACCCTAAATTAGAGTCATGTAGTAAAACCTTGTGTTAGAACCCTGCATTAGAAGTGCAAGTTAGAAGCCTGTATTAGAACCATAAGTTAGAACCATTTAGTAAAACCGTCTGTTAGGAGCCTGTATTGGAACCGTACGTTAGAACCATGTAGTAAAACCTTGTGTTAGAACCCTCTATTAGAACCATAAGTTAGAACCATGTTAGTAGAACCTTGTGATAGACGCCAATCCGGCAGATAATCCGGCGCTTATATCACTGCTAAAACACTGAGCAGAATCTGTCGGACTTGACATTTGTCAAAAGGTCATTCTCTGCTCATCCCTTGGTTTTACATCACACCTAACGCATGACTCTACTCATCCCAGACCAGCTTTTTCACCTCGGAATGATAAAGCGCAGCTGTTAAGTCTGATCCTCGGAAAACGAGCTTCCCGAGTGAGAAATCTAACAAGAGCAATTCCGGAGTGATCGTATTACTTCAGGTTGACTTTGTCTCCGCACGGGGGTGTAAAAAGCCTTTACACGGAGGTCATGCACGGTCACGCCGCAATTAGAAGCTCCAATGAGAAGGACACGGAAGGTCAGTGAGCTTAATGGAAGGGCAATGTAGGCTCTCATGTACTGGCTGTCTTTCTTTTACACACACACACACACACACACACACACACACACACACATTGCCCAGAAAGTGAGTGCCGTAACCCGTTCTGATGAATACCCGACACACACACACACACACACACATGTCCTTGTCTCCGTACTACAGCCTTGTCATTGAGTTTTCACGAGTCCGTTCCTTTCGGAACCGATGTCCAGATCCATCTCGGAATCCCCGGAATCCTCCTTCCGCTCGCCAGTTTTTCACCTTATCATTTATTCATCCTTCCATTCATCTCATCCGTCTTTTTTCCTCTCTATTATTTCGGTAAACTACCTTTATGCTCTTTATGCGTCTCTGTGTGCGTGTATCTCTTCCTCCTGCTCTGATGTCTTTCCCGACGGAGTCTCCTGAAAGTCTCCTTTACACCACAGGACTGGAAATATGCGCAAACCTGTCCATTCATTCTTTCATTCATTCATCTTCTAGCGCTTTATCCGATCTTCCCTCGGGTCACGGGGAGTCTGTGTCTATCTCAGGCGTCTATGGGCATTAATGCAGGATACACCCTGGATGGAATGCCAACCCATTACACACACACACACACACACACACACACACACACACACACACACACACACACACACACACACACATTCATACACTAGGGACAATTTTCCAAGGTGCCAATCAACCTACCGTGCATGTTTTTGGACCGGGGGAGGAAACCGGAGAACCCGGAGAAAAACCCCCTGAGGCACGGGGAGAACATGCACAAACTCCACACACACATGGTCGAGACGGGAATCGAACCCGGACCCTGGAGGTGTGAGGAGAACGTGCTAAGTGGGGTTTTGGTTGGTTGAACGTCTGAAACCATTTCCATACCGGCTGATGAATCCCCGCCCCCCTTTTGGAAACGAGCTCTTCGGATTGGTTGCGTTTGGTATTTCTGAAGTGTGACGCAAGACAGGAGGCGGAGAACTACGGAACCGAGGTGACATTTTTCAACGTGAACCGTAAACTCGATAATTAAGGATTGTAATCTTCCCAGCTCTGGAAAATCCTGAGTGATCTATTGAGGATCCCGGAGTGGATGTCGGAATGCCCCACCCCCAAGTCCATGTGGACCGTTTCGTTCAGATCATGAGCGAATGAATGCGGTTTAAAAGAGTCCCAAAGCACCTGACGAGGCAATAGATATTAACGAGAAAAACTTAGGGATTATTTTCATGTTTGTTGGGTGGGCGGGGCTTAAGGTTTGAAGGGATTGGAATGTACACGGAGGACTTGACTACAGATACTCATTCATTCATTCATCTTCTAGCGCTTTATCCGATCTTCCCTCGGGTCACGGGGAGTCTGTGTCTATCTCAGGCGTCTATGGGCAGGATACACCCTGGATGGAATGTCAACCTAACGTGCATGTTTTTGGACCGGGGGAGGAAACCCGAGAACCCGGAGAAAAACCCCCTGAGACACAGGGAGAACATGCACAAACTCCACACACACATGGCCGAGACGGGAATCGAACCCCCGACCCTGGCGGTGTGAGGCGAACGTGCTAACCACTAAACCACCGTGTCCCCAACTACAGATACTCGCCTGTCAAAAAACAGAAGGACTCTAATCTCCTGCAGATGTGTAGAGTCTAGAATCAGAACCCGGTGGAGTTTCTGCTTCCAGACACGTAATCTATTTATACACCAAAGAGTTTTTTTTTTTTTTACAGCAGAATTGTGTGAGGTTTCATCACTCGTGTTGGATGTTTTTGACCAATGGAAAAAAAAAAAACTGGGTCACTTGTACAGCTGTTGCCGGCATGCGAGTGATTCTCTGTTCGGGTTTTATCAACACTAATGAAGGCATCAAAAAAAAAGAGTATTGTGAGATGTAGCAGAAGGAAGTGGGAGGAATGTGAAGTGCAGATCGGGGCTACGAGGCTTTGGTTAAAGGTTTCTGCGAAAGGGAATGGAAGTAATCACTAGCGCAGCGTGGAGGATATGAAGAAAAGGATGCTGTAGGAGCTCCCTGCTAACATGGCCTTTTGTGTGTCTCTTTCTCTATGAAGCTACGGCCTTTCCTCGCCCCTGCAACGGATCCTTCCGACCCTGCGAGAACGTTCCGCAAGACCGTCCCTTTTACTTTCCCATGAATGCTAGCAGCTAGCTCAGCCAGTAGACTCATGAGACTCCCGGTTTGAGCCCCAACAGTTTTGGGCTAGGGGTGTATCTCAGCGCTGGGCAACGGATCAGAAGGTTAAGGGTGCGAGCCCCGGTATCGCCAAGCTGCCACTCTGGGGTCCTTGAGCAATCCTTTGTGCTCCAGAGGGTTCTGTATCATCTCCACTCCCAGGTTCACGGGCACGCACTTGCGCATTTGCGGCCTGGTGTGCCTGCCTGTTAAGATGCTGGGCTACTGATCGTTAGGACAGGGGTTCGAGCCCCGGTATCGCCAAGCTGCCACTCTTGTGTCCTTAATCCTTATCCTCCAGGGGGGCCCTGTATCATCTCTGACCCGAAGAACAAGGTTGTCAGGATCTCGCGGGACTTCCGGATTTGCGCCAGGCACGTCCATTGGGATTCTACTCACCATCCTGCCTGCTTGTCTGTTAAGATGCTGGGCTACTGATCGGAAGGTCAGGGGTTCGAGTCCCAATATCGCCAAGCTGCCACTCTGGGGTCCTTGAGCAATCTTTTGTGCTCCAGAGGGCGCTGCATCATCTCCACTCCTGGGTTCACTGCGCTCACTTCCGGATTTGTGGCGGGCACGTCCGTCG
>JACRUU010000028.1:2781970-2794470 GCA_030449085.1 Kryptopterus vitreolus | reverse complement strand
CCAGGGTCGGGGTTCGATTCCCGTCTCGGCCATGTGTGTGTGGAGTTTGTGCATGTTCTCCCCGTGCCTCAGGGGGTTTTTCTCCGGGTTCTCCGGTTTCCTCCCCCGGTCCAAAAACATGCACGGTAGGTTGCTTGGAAAATTGTCCCTAGTGTATGAATGTGTGTGTGTGTGTGTGTGTGTGTGTGTGTGTGATGGGTTGGCATTCCATCCAGGGTGTATCCTGCATTAATACCCATAGACGCCTGAGATAGACACAGACTCCCCGTGACCCGAGGGAAGATCGGATAAAGCGCTAGAAGATGAATGAATGAATGAATGAATGAATGAATGAATGAAATAACGTCTCCGGCTTTGGGTTTCCTTCGTGTTTCCGCATCACCTGAGAACTTTCTCAACTTCTTTCACAAATTGAAATGGCGTTTGAACTTTATTGCTTTTCTTCCAAAAAAAAAAGAACGAATGAACGAAAGAGAGACACAGAGGCACTAAACATTAAAGACAACACCAGGGAGGATTTTCTTCTTTTTTTTTTCCTCCCACCCCCACTTTTACTCAAAGTTCTGAAAGAAATTGCAATTAGGAAGCGTTTGATGATAGTAACGAGCGTGGCTACAGTTCGGGACGTTCCTCAGAGGCTCCCCCGCGAGAACACAGGACATTAAAGCGCTTTCAAGTGTGCTCAGAAGCTGTTTAGTGCGGCGCTGATTAGAACTTCGGTCTGAAGTGGACGACGAGACGCCGGCGAACACGGAGCGACGACCAGGAGATGGTTATCTCACCCGGGTTCTCCGGCAGGAAACCTTTAAACAAATACTGAGAGGGTCACTGGTACAAAAAAAACCTTCAGTTCTCCAGATGTGTGTTTGCGAGGGTTCTTCAGGGTTCTCCACATGTTCTGTATGTACAGTATGTGTGGATATCCTCAAGGTTCCTGAAGCTCAGATAACCTCCAATTACATTTATGGCATTTGGCAGACGCCCTTATCCAGAGCGACTTACAACTGAGCAATTGAGGGTTAAGGGCCTTGCTCAAGGGCCCACTAGTGGCAGCTTGGTGGTGATGGGGTTTGAACCCGTGATCTTCCGGTCCAGAGTCCAACACCTTAACCACTGGGATACCACCACCACCCTGGGTTCATCCTGGGTTCCTCCTGGGTTCAGGTTTCACGTTCCTCACACGCAGTATTCCCAGGATGGGTTCTAGATTCACCTCAAAACATGACCTTTGGTATCTTCCAAGTCCTATCTGGAACTGACATGAAGGAACCCCAGGAACGTAGAAGGGTTCATGGATCCAGACCTTTACCCTGGTGAAGTGTTTGCTGGTTTCTGGTTGCAGTAAAGGCCGGAGTCTTCTCCACCTCCTCTCCTCGTTCCCATGAAAGACTGCCATTACCGTCCCATTAGCACTTCACCACTCGGGAAGCGGCTCCTTTGAAAGGCAAAGCTCTTGAGCGAGGAATCCCGGAGCCGAGACTCGGAAAACAGCGCTCCTTCAGAAGAGCAATCATCTGAGAGATTAGAAAAGGGAGAAGAAAAAAAAATCACAATCCTTAGGAGAGGCTTGGAATCCGCCGATAAAACAGACGAAGCGTGAAACGTGAGGGGGGGAACCCAGAGGAGAATCAAAACGGAGAGTCTGAGAGTTCTCCTCGCCGTTCCCCACGGCAGATTGTGTTAATAAAAATCCTTTTCAAAAATAAAGAGGCAGAGAGACTCGAGTCACGGCGCTTTACCAATCTCAAACAGAAAGAGTATTGATCTGCCAGGAATAACGCGGCCTCGCGGAACGCCGCCGCCACGGAACCTCGGAGGACTTGATCTCGTAAACGCCTGGGCATCGGCTCCATCTGATATTGGAGCCTTTCTTCAAGGTCACGGATGCTCATTTAACCGCATCCCGACTTCATGTTTAGACTTCAACGTTATTGTCTTCCGTTTCCTACGTTTCCCACAATCCTGTGGTGCTGCGGTGTCCTCCGGAACGTTAACTACAGGAAGGTACCTCAGGGTGGAGCCAAAAAAGCCTCAAAGGACCTGGAGAACCAAGATGGAACCCTGAGCTCTGGGTGGAATTGGAGAACTCCACAGGGAGATATCTCAGCTACGAATGAAACTGGAGAACCTGGAAGGAACTGACGTGGATTTAAGAAGGAACCTGAGATCTTTGTGGAACTGGAGAACCTGGAGGAAACCACATACATACACATGAAGGAGAGAACTGGAGAACCTGGAGGAAACCACATACACACACACGAAGGACAGAACTGGAGAACCTGGAGGAAACCACATACACACACATGAAGGAGAGAACTGGAGAACCTGGAGGAAACCACATACAAACACACGAAGGACAGAACTGGAGAGCCTGGAGGAAACCACATACACACACACACACACACGAAGGACAGAACTGGAGAACCTGGAGGAAACCACATACACACACATGAAGGAGAGAACTGGAGAACCTGGAGGAAACCACATACACACACACGAAGGACAGAACTGGATAACCTGGAAGAGACCACATACACACACACACACACACACACGAAGAACAGAACTGGAGAACCTGGAGGAAACCACATACACACACACGAAGAACAGAACTGGAGAACCTGGAGGAAACCACACACACACACACGAAGGACAGACCTGGAGAACCTGGAAGAGACCACATACACACACACACATGAAGGACAGAACTGGAGAACCTGGAGGAAACCACATACACACATGAAGGACAGAACTGGAGAACCTGGAGGAAACCACACACACACACACACACACACACACACACACACATGAAGGACAGAACTGGAGAACCTGGAGGAAAATCCACAAAGACACAAAGAACGGTACGTAAAACTCAGGTTGGGATTAATACAACACGAGGAGGAACTGAGGAACCTATCAGGAACTTGCATAGACCCAGAGAATAAACTGACGTCTGGGTGGAGAACCTGCAGGAAATCCAGGTGGTGTAACGAGGACCACTAGTGGTCGATACGCGGAACAACATGCTGATATAGAAAATAAATCAACACTTTCACAACATTCACAATATCACATGAAGGCCATTTGAGCAATTAAGGCGTAAGGGCCTTGCTCAAGGGCCCCCTAGTGGCAGGCCAGGAAGATGTTTTTTTTTTTTTAAAGAAAATAAAATAAATAAATAAATAATAACCTCAGGAATATTTATTTTATTTATTTTATTTTATTTTATATTTCTTATTATTTATATTAAATATCGCCGGGGGGGGGGGCGGGCGGGGGGGGGGGGTGGGGGGGGGGGGGGGGGGGGGGGGGGGGGGGGGGGAGATGAGAGTGTCATGCGCATGATATAAAAATATCCTTATATGAATGAATAAAAAAAAAAAACGTTATAGAAACTTTTTTTTTTATATATATATTTATTCATTCAGTAATTTATTTATTTATCTTTCCTCTCTCTCTCTCTTTTTTTTTTTTTTTTAAAACAAAAATATGCGAATTCAGGAACGCGGTGTCGTAAGGACACTTCCATTACCCGAACCATTTCCTAACCTCTCGGAATCCCAATCCGATGGGCCTCGCAAACTCCCCCGGGAATGTCATGAATAAAAATGAGGCCATTAAAGCATTTTAAAGTTGCCATTTGGCACACACACACACACACACACACACACACACACACACACACACACACGCCTCTCCCATCATTACTATGCAAATGAGGGACGGCCCACGTCCGGTAAATACCCCAGCGCTGATGAGAAATGGGGGGGGGGTGTTTGGATAGGAAATATTCTCAACGACGTTCTCCTCCTTATCGCCAAACAAGCCGCGGAAAACTTCGTACAATCCGATCGCAATTTAAATTCATTTATTATTGCACTTAAACACAACGACGTGCAACACGAATACGTTTCACCGAAGGACGCAGTGATTTGTTTGTTTTTTGATTTGTGATTTTTGACGAATGTTTAGGTAAGCCCCGCCTCCACGATGCTCCACCCACTTATATCTATCTATCTATCTATCTATCTATATCTATATCTATATATATATATATATGAGGACACAGTGGTTTAGCGGTTAGCACGTTCGCCTCACACCTCCAGGGTCCGGGTTCGATTCCCGTCTCGGCCATGTGTGTGTGTGGAGTTTGTGCATGTTCTCCCCGTGCCTCAGGGGGTTTTTCTCCGGGTTCTCCGGTTTCCTCCCCCGGTCCAAAAACATGCACGGTAGGTTGATTGGCACCTTGGAAAATTGTCCCTAGTGTATGAATGTGTGTGTGTGTGTGTGTGTGTGTGTGTGTGTGTGTGTGTGTGTGTGTGTGTGTGTGTGTGTGTGTGTGATGAGTTGGTATTCCATCCAGGGTGTATCCTGCCTTAATACCCATAGACACCTGAGATAGACACAGACTCCCCGTGACCCGAGGGAAGATCGGATAAAGTGGTAGAAGATGAATGAATATATATATATATATATATATATATATATATATATATATACACACACACAGTCATCTATACACGCCTTTTTATTTAAAGTGGGAATAATTCCGGAATAGAACGAGTGATAATTAAAAGGATCGGGAAAAATCAAATCCTTTTAAAAACGTTTGTTCAAACAAATTTACATCGGTGAAAAAGTTGATTTATTTCCTTTTTTTTTTTTTAATTGCAATTTTCAGAAACATCGAAGCGTTTTGAAGTCGGTGTCACACAGCGCTACTCCTCATTAACTCAGGTAAGTGTCTATTTCCACACACACACACACACACACACACACACACACACACACACACACACACATATACACACCTGCACCAAAACCAACACCTCACAAAGTGGAAAAATGATAAAGAGAAGCAAGCAGTGAAAGATCAAAGTCACACACACTCGCTCACACACCACACACACACACACACACACACATATTTATCATGTCTCCAAGTCGGAGATTTCAACATTTCCAAACACTCTCGTTTTTATTTAGATTTCAAATTTGACTCAAATCAGGAACTTCTTCAGGAACAAAGCGATTCGATTCAAAGCGATTCGATTCAAAGCGATTCGATTCAAAGCGATTCGATTCAAAGCGATTCGATTCAAAGTGATTCAAATCACTTTATTCACTCCAGGTTTTTTTTTTCCTGGTGTTGTTCGATACACAACACGCAACCGGCATGGTGTGTGTGTGTGTGTGTGTGTGTGTGGGGGGGGGGGGATCACGAGGCTTCTTCAAAAAAGAATCTGCTCTTCAAAACAATGTGTCTTTAAATAAATTGCGCGAATCAAACGGTGCCGCTCGTCCTGATAATACACTCGATCCTCCAGTGTGTGAGATTAGTAACACTTGAATGCTAATAGCTCTCGTTCGCTTCTCCCTCGCTTCTCCCTCGCTTCTCCCTCGCTTCTCCCTCGCTTCTCCCTCGCTTCTCCCTCGCTTCTCCCTTTAAGTCAATTTAGATAGATTTTGCGGCTGAACAAATCCTCCGGCATCGATTGGCCGGCCGTTCTCACCCGTGCGCCAGTTTATTTCCTGGCTGCCGGCCGTGTGATTGGTCGTGTTAAGTGCGCTGAGACGACGGGCGGGACGCTTCGGCAGACTCGGTCGGAAGACATCCGTTAAACAAGGCGGGTGCGTTAAACGAGCATTGCTGGTCCTCTTTACACACACGCCGATGACAATTCAGTCCCACTCACAGACTCGTCCATCAGCCGTCACGGCGCTTTTAGCTGCTTGCTAAAGCGTGTATCCGCAGGAGTCGGGGTTAGGGGGAAAAAAAAACACACACCATGCCACAGGGTTCTGAGGTCAGATCTCAAAGTGGTGCATGTTGAAGAGCCACGAGGTCAAGTAGCAAAAAGGGTTAAGTGATACTTGAACCCCTACCCTCCTGACCACCAGCACATAGGGTCGGGGTCGTGCTCAGACACAAAAGGTACCTTAGTGTAAGAAAGGAGCATTGGATGGGAAGGTTCAAATCCCACCACCAAGCTAGTGGACCCTTGAGCAAGGCCCTTAACCCTCAGTTCAGTTGTAAGTCACTCTGGATGAGGACGTCCGGATGATGTACATGAGCTTGGAGCCCAGAAGTTAAGGCATTAGGCTCTGGGCCGAAAGGTCGCAGGTTCCAATCCCGCTTGCCCTAGTGCCCATGCGGAGGGTTGCATTCCAGCGTCAAACATAACCTCCACCCAACCATATATGTGTATCATCTGCCGTGGCGCCCCCTAGTGGGAGCAGATGATGATCGAAGTAAGAAAGGTCCTTCACGCTTCATGCATGATGCAAGTGGTTAAGGGCCTTGCTCAAGGGCCCAACAGCCTTCCTACCCGACGGCGGAACGATTGCGTTCGTTTCCTTCAGAAAGGAAAAGAATGAAAGAAGCACTGCATTTTCATCACAGAGCCTTTTTTCCCCACCTCCGCCGCCCCACAATCCCAATTACAGCTTCCAAAATGCCGGAACATCGCCCCCTGGTGGTGACGCTCAGTCGTGCTCGGATCTTTAACAGGATCGCGGTATCTCCTGCTCCTACTGGATGAATTAGCTCATTGTTAGCGTGCGAGATAAATATGTCTTTTGTCTTCGCTAATCTTTCGCTTTTACGGCTTTTTCATTTATTATTTTATTTATTTATTTATTTTCACAAGCCGTCGTTTCTGCCCTCAGTGCGTGTGTTGTTTTTACAGCGTCAGGACCAGGAAGGCTACAATCAACACGGCGAGCGGACGAGCGCTTTATTTATTTATTTTTTTTTTTATGGATGACGTGTAAATGTTAAAAACGACACAATTTTGTTCCATCCGTCGTTCCGCGGTGGGATTTTATTACTCAGGGGGGGTCTGGGGAAAAAAAACCTCTACCTCCATCAGGGAGGCACCGTGAATGAACTCCATCACTGTGGGAGGAGAAACCCAATTAAGAGATAACATTCAAACTGATAAAATGTGTGTGTGTGTGTGTGTGTGTGTGTGTGTGTGTGTGTGTGTGTGTGGACCCAGACCTGGAGAACAAACCCTGAATCCTCTCGATACGCCGTCTATTTTTTCCTCCTCCTGAAATGATCATTTGGAGGAAGAGAGGAGGAGAAAGATAGAGGGGGGGAGGAGGGAGGGAGAGAGAGAGAGAGAGAGGGAGGGAGAGAGAGAACCAATCAAAGGGGTCGTGTTCTACTGATCCACAGAAGAAGAGAGAGAAGAATGACATTCTATTGATCTAGAGAGAGAGAGAGGGAGAAAAGGGAGGCAGATAAATCGGTAGAAAGACAGACAGAGGGATGGAGAGGAAGAAATCAGGAAAATGTTAGAGAGAGAGAAAGGTACAGAGGTGGAAGAGGAAGGGAGAGAGAGAGAGGGAACAAGAAATCATTTTCCATTAATCCACACAGAGAGGCTGAAAGACTGACAGAAAGAGAAAGAATCAAAGGGAGGTATAGAGAAAGAAATATAGTAAGAGAAAGAAAGAGGGAGAAACAGAGGATGAGAGAAAGAACCCGTATTCCATCAATCCAAAGAGAGGGAGATAGAGAGAACCTTTATGGTGAATATTTTCCACTGATCCAGAGAGAGAGAGAAATCAGAAAGAAAGAGAGAGAGAGTGATAGAGATCAGAAAGAAAGAGAGAGATAAGAAAGAGAGATATATCAGAAAGAAAGAGAGAGATAGATCAGAAAGAAAGAGAGAGATAGATCAGATCAGGAGGATAAAAGAAGAGAGATCAGAAAGAAAGAGAAACAGATCAGAAAGAGATCAGAAAGAAAGAGAGAAAGAAAAAGAGAGAGAAGAGATCAGAAAGAGAGAGAGATCAGAAAGAGAGAGAGAGAGATCAGAAAGAGAGAGAGAGATATGATCAGAAAGAGATCAGAAAGAGAGAGAGAGAAAGTGAGAGAGATAGATCAGAAAGAAAGAGAGAGATAGATCAGAAAGAAAGAGAAATATAGATCAGAAAGAAAGAGAGAGATAGATCAGAAAGAAAGAGAAAGATAGATCAGAAAGAAAGAGAGAGATAGATCAGAAAGAGATCAGAAAGAAAGAGAGAGAAAGAGAGAGAAGAGAGAGAAAGAGAGAGAGAGATCAGAAAGAGAGAGATAGATCAGAAAGAGAGAGATAGATCAGAAAGAAAGAGAGCGAGATCAGAAAGAGAGATCAGAATGAAAGCGAGAGAGAGAGAGATCAGAAAGAAAGAGAGAGATAGATCAGAAAGAAAGAGAGATAGATCAGAAAGAAAGAGAAGGATAGATCAGAAAGAAAGAGAGAGATCAAAGAGAGAGGGAGAGAGATCAGAACGAAAGAGAGATTGATCAGAAAGAGATCAGAAAGAAAGAGAGACAGATCAGAAAGAGACCAGAAAGAAAGAGAGAGAAAGTGAGAGAGAGATCAGAAGAGAGAGAGAAGAGAGAGAGATCAGAGAAGAGAGAGAGATAGATCAGAAAGAAAGAGAGAGATAGATCAGAAAGAAAGAGAAAGAGAGATCAGAATGAAAGAGAGATATCAGAAAGAGAAGAGAGATCAAAAAGAAAGAGAGATCAGAAAGAGATCAGAAAGAAAGAGAAACAGATCAGAAAGAGATCAGAAAGAAAGAGAAAGTGAGAGAGAGATCAGAAAGAGAGAGAGAAAGAGAGAGAGAGATCACAAAGAGAGACAGAGCTATTAACTGTAACAGATGTTATAATTCTATACATTTCTCTCAAAATCTCTCCCTTTAATAAAATGATTGATTATTTATTATTTATTTTTACTCTGGAATATTTTAATAGTAATTTCTTGTTAATGACAATGTTTATTTGTTTATTGTTGGTTTGAAGTGTAAAATATGGGACGTGGCTCCTTTAAGAATTGTGTTCCGGTTGCTTTTCCATATAAACTGGTGATACGGTGTTTAGGTTATATGGAAGCGCTTTATTGCGTTCAGTAAAAATGCGCTTTATTGCAGTAATACGGATTTGGGAATGCGATGCGCTTGCGTAAGGTTCCATACGCTAATATACGCTAATATAGTGAGGAGATCGTACCTGTTGTGAATGCGCAGCTAGGGGGCGTCATTGGGGGAATTTAGGAAGCGTTAGTGGATGCAGTGAACGTTTATTTATTCGTTTTTTGTTTGTTTTCTTACATTTAATAAATTATGTTTTTTTTTCATATTTATTTCCTTTTAGCACCTTTCTATTATATGATATCACTCTCAGTCAAACCTCAAAGCACAATTATTATTATTATTATTATTATTATTATTATTATTATTATTAGCGTGAGTGGATGCGCTGAACGTTTCTTTATTTATTTGTTGTTTGTTGTCGTTTATTCGTTCAGCAGAGTGAAAGTAGCCGATCGCTCACATAGTAACGCACACAGCGTTATAACGCGTTAATAACTCCTGACCCATTGTGTTTTTCTCTTCGAATAAAAGCCGGGGGCGGACGCTGGAGCGCGGCGCGTGTACGTCGACGTCAGGCGTTTCGCATCGTATCGCTAACGATTAGCTGTCTGGCGTTTGGGGTCCGGCTGATAAAAAGGTGAGCGGCGGCCGAGCGAGAGCGAGCTCAGCTCTTTCTGGAGGCGTAAATCTGGATGGAAGGATGCGAGGCGATCAGCAGAAACATAATCACACACACACACACACACACACACACACACACAAGATATTGCCAAAAGTATTCGGACACCTGACTACACAAGACCAGTCTCCACGTTTTTGATCCCTGTGTTACCGTTTCTCACCACCAGATGTCACCATTTTCTCCCTCATTAGTGCTTATGGTTTCCACCTGTAGCATTGGTAGATTCATGTAAACTCTAACGGAACGTCTTCCCGGAAGAGTGTGTATTATGGGATGTTGAAAACGTCTCTGTTACCGTTTCTCACCACCAGATGTCACCATTTTCTCCCTCATTAGTGTCCACCTGTTTCCCCTTTTCTTTTGTGTCTGTTTTGTTTGTTAATGCTGATTAGCAGATTCATGTAAACTCTAAAGGCACAGTGTGTATTATGGGATGTTGAAAACGTCTCTGTCCGCCGGTGGCCTCCAAGCCTACACGGTGAAACCGTTCCACAGCGCGCGTTCGGCTGTTATCGGCGTCTCTAACGCTACGCTGAATTGTATCAGGAATATGTAGGATTTTTTTCTCTGACAATACAGCGAAGGAAGGAAGGACGGAGAAATAGAGAGACAGAAAGAGGGGCTGCGAGGCGGCGATAAGGCGAAGGCCGCTAGCGTTAAAGCGTGAAAAATACACGATAAAAACAGACTTTATTCTCCTCTACGCAAAAAAAAAATCATCGCACTATATTCCCTCCATCGCCGAGCGGCGGGCCGATAACACGCACTAATACGCCAGGAAAGCTTTCACCCGCGATACACATTCCGGATCGGAATCGCCGCAGACGGAATCAGTTTATTTTGCGTTGGTTTTAGCGCTCCGTATGGAGATTAGGCAGCGGGTTCGGGGTTGGAAGGAAACGAGTGATTAGAAAAGGTGATAAGGGTTTGACCCGCTCGAGTGCGCCGGAGGAAAAAGTTACGAGGAAGTTCAAAGAAACCTGCTGAGAATGCGGATCGATATCCCACCAGATCATGTGACTGATTTCACCGCCGCTTTCATCTCTGCAGCTCGGGGAGGAACTTTGGGAGGGATGGAGGGATGGAGGGATGATATGGGGGGTGGGGGGGGGTTATGCGTTTTCAAGTCGATATTGAAATTTGAATCGCCGGTGTTTCGATCCAGTCGGATCTCAAAACGAAATTGGGTTCCCTTAAAAACAAAACAAAAGAAGCAGGTAGGAAATATGAAATAATGACTTAATGACATCAAAGCAAATGTATTATGTCTTAATGACATCAAAGCAAATGTATTATGTCTTGTTGACGTCAAAGCGAATGCATTATGTCTTAATGACATCAAAGCAAATGTATTATGTCTTGTTGACGTCAAAGCGAATGCATTATGTCTTAATGACATCAAAGCAAATGCATTATGTCTTAATGACATCAAATCAAATGCATTATGTCTTAATGACATCAAAGCAAATGTATTATGTCTTGTTGACGTCAAAGCGAATGCATTATGTCTTAATGACGTCGAAGCGAATGCATTATGTCTTAATGACGTCAAATCAAATGCATTATGTCTTAATGACATCAAAGCAAATGTATTATGTCTTGTTGACGTCAAAGCGAATGCATTATGTCTTAATGACGTCAAATCAAATGCATTATGTCTTAATGACATCAAAGCAAATGTATTATGTCTTGTTGACGTCAAAGCGAATGCATTATGTCTTAATGACATCAAAGCAAATGTATTATGTCTTAATGACGTCAAAGCAAATGCGATGATGTAATGACAGGAAAGAACATTTAATTCAACATAATGACATCACAGCAATTGAATGACATGAAATGGAGTTACATGAAAGAAAATTGTATGCAACATAATGACATCAAAGCAATTTAGTGACATCAAAACGAATTGAATTCAACATATTATGTCCTAATGACATCAAAGCAAATTGTATACAACAGAATCAAGGCAATGATGTAGTGACATGAAAGAAAATGTAATTCAACATAACGACAGCAAAACAATTTGATGACATGTGATGACATCACAGCAATTTAATCACATGAAATGGAGTTGCATGAAAGAAAATTGTATACAACATGACATCAAAGCAATTTAATGACATCAAAACAAATTGAATTCAACAAAATATGTCTTAATGACATCAAAGGAATTTAATAACATTTAATGACATCAAAGCAATGACGTAGTGGCATGAAAGAAATCTGTATACAACATAATGACATCAAAGCAATTCAATAACATTTAATGACATCAAGGCAATGGTGTAGTGACATGAAAGAAAATGTAATTCAACATAATGACATCAAAACAAATTGAATTCAACATATTATGTCTTAATGACATCAAAGCAAATTGTATACAACATAATGGCATCAAAGCAATTTAATAACATGTAATGACAGCAAAGCAAATTGTACACAACATAATGACATCAAAGCAAACATATTATGTCTTAATGACATCAAAGCAAATTGTCGTTGTAGGCGTAAGATGTAGTTACATCTAGTAGAAAGACAACTGTATACAACATAATGACATCAAAGCATTTAATGACATCAACATTTAATTCCGCATATGTCTTAATGACATCAAAGCAATTGCAATGATGTAATGACATGAAAGAGCATGTAATTCAACATAATGGCATCAAAGCAATTTGATAAAATGTGATGGCATCAAAGCAAACATATTATGTCTTCATGACGTCAAAGCAAATGATGTAGTTACACGAAAGACAATTGTATACATCATCAAAGCAATTTAATAACGTGATGACATCAAAGCCATTTAATCGCATCAAAGCAAATGTATTCTGTCTTAATGGCATCAAAGCAAATTCGATTATGTCATTAAATGAAAGACACCGCATACAACATAATGACATCAATGCAGAATCTTCGAATTTTGTTCTTGTAGTTC
>JACRUU010000028.1:2769470-2774470 GCA_030449085.1 Kryptopterus vitreolus | reverse complement strand
GCCCCACCTCCATCTCCACCTCCACCTCCATCTCTATCTCTATCTCCACCTCCATCTCCATCTTCATCTTCATCTCAATCTCTATCTCCATCTCCACCTCCATCACTCCAACCACCATCTGTCTTTCTGCCCCACCTCCACCTCCATCTTCATCTCCATCTCTATCTCTATCTCCATCTCTATCTCCATCACTCCAACCACAATCTGTCTTTCTGCCCCACCTCTATCTCCACCTCCATCTCCACCTCCATATTCATCAATGCAACCACCATCTGTCTTTCTGCCCCACCTATATCTCCATCTCCACCTCCATCTCCATCTCTATGTCTATCTCCACCTCCATCACTCCAACCACCATCTGTCTTTCTGCCCCCCCTCCATCTCCACCTCCATCTCCACATCCATCTCCATCACTACAACCACCATCTGTATTTCTACCCCACCTCCATCTCCACCTCCATCTTCATCATTACAACCACCATCTGTATTTCTACCCCATCACCCCATCTCTATCTCCATCTCTCTCTCCATCTACATCACTGCATCCACCATCTGTATTTCTACCCCATCACCCCATCTCTATCTCCATCTCTCTCTCCATCTACATCACTACATCCACCATCTGTATTTCTACCCTATCTCCATCTTGTCTACTCCACGTCTACTCCACCCAAAAACGTACTTCTTCACCGGTGACTATTACAAAGCACAGACTTTAAAGACTCGTTCCATAATTAAATAAACACTTTAAACAACAAAACATTCTTATTATTAGTCTTACATTAGTACAAGATAATGAGACCTTCGTTTCTATAGAAACCAAATAAATAGTGTGTGTTCCCAGGATTGTTTGAAAAAAACACAAACAAACAAACAAATAAATAAATAAATCCTACACTTAGAGATTAATATCATACATCAGGAAAAAATGTATGAACAATAAATAGAGTTTTGTGTGCGTGACAGAAATATAGTTTGTGTTTATTTTGATGCAAAACAACACAAACTGGATAGAATGCATGTCACACACACACACACACACACACACACACACATTTTGATTTATTATCGCACACATTACACTTCGTCTGTCACGTGGACAAAATGAATCACCTCCTGACATCTGAACGATAAGAAGAAGAGTGATGTGTGTGTGTGTGTGTGTGTGTGTGTGTGTGTGTGTGTGTGTGTGTGTGTGTGTGTGTGTGTGTGTGTGTGTGTGTGTGTGTGTGTGTGAGCTTGCATCTGTATGTTGCACATGTACCGTATTGAACGAGATCCCTATGTATAATTCATAATGTGGTGTGTCTTAACGATGTGACTTCACACACTGGGACTCATAAAGACAGAGTGTGTGTGTGTGTGTGTTTGTGTTTGTGTGTGTTTGTCCTTGTTTCATAAAAATACAGCAAGGACACACACACACACACACACACACACACAATGATGACAATACAGGTTGTCATAATCTGTAGTGGCTCCGTTGTGACAATCCACCAGCTGCGGAGACGAATAAAGCCGCAAAGTCCTTGAGAGATGGAGAGAGAGAGAGAGGGAAAGGAAAAAAGAGAGAGAGAGATGGAGAGAGAGAGAGAGAATATACAACACTAATAATCCACAACGCCGCAAGCAATATGACACGGAGATGTGAGACCATGGGGAGTTTCCGGAATCACAGAGAATATGCTCACTACAGATAAGGCTGTGTGTGTGTGTGTGTGTGTGTGTGTGTGTGTGTGTGTGTGTGTGTAAGAATGTTTGTGCTCAGGATTGTCATTATATCACAAGCCTCCCTGGATGCAGATGCTCCTTTATAGATCGTAATCCCTTTCGGATTGCTTTTTCATGTTAATTGCAGCGTCTGAAACATTCCCATGTTGGAATTTTCTCCTGATTCCTTCCCCATTTCAGCTCGACTGGCCTTTAACCAGCGTCCTGCGTCCAACGCTCCCGTCTTTATTGGCCAGGGGTAATGGGTTCAGATAAGATATCACGGCGGGCGAACGTGGGAAAACTCACAAACTCGGCCTCGGAGATGCCTTATTGATTTTCATTCTTTACTCCGGAGGCAGTGGAAAACATCACGCCGTGGACAATGCGATCATCGGATGCAGCGTGAAGATATTCCTTCGAGGAAAAATTCATACCTGCCGAGTTTTAGGGTTTAAATAGCTTTTAGTGCAGCTGTCGTTATATACACACACACATATTCCATCCCTATCGCATCCATACTGCAATATTCCCATCCTTATCACACCCATACTGCAATATTCCCATCTCTATAACATCCATACTGCAATATTCCCATCCTTATCACACATCCATACTGCAATATTCCCATCTCTGCAATATCCCATCTCTGTAACATCCATACTGCAATATTCCCATCCTTATCACATCCATATTGCAATATTCCCATCTCTATAACATCCATACTGCAATATTCCCATCCTTATCACACCCATACTGCAATATTCCCATCTCTATAACATCCATACTGCAATATTCCCATCCTTATCACACCCATACTGCAATATTCCCATCCTCCTCATACGCAAATTCCCATCCATCACACCATACTGCAATATTCCCATCTCTGTAACATCCATACTGCAATATTCCCATCTCTATAACACCCATACTGCAATATTCCTATAACATCTCTGTAACATCCATACTGCAATATTCCCATCTCTATAACACCCATACTGCAATATTCCCATCTCTGTATCACATCCATACTGCAATATTCCCATCTCTATAACACATCCATACTGCAATATTCCCATCCTTATCACATCCATACTGCAATATTCCCATCTCTATAACACCCATACTGCAATATTCCCATCTCTGTAACATCCATACTGCAATATTCCCATCCTTATCACACCCATACTGCAATATTCCCATCTCTATAACATCCATACTGCAATATTCCCATCTCTATCACACCCATACTGCAATATTCCCATCTCTATAACATCCATACTGCAATATTCCCATCCTTATCACACCCATACTGCAATATTCCCATCTTTATCACACCCATACTGCAATATTCCCATCCCCATCACATCCATACTGCAATATTCCCATCTCTATAACATCCATACTGCAATATTCCCATCTCTATAACATCCATACTGCAATATTCCCATCTCTATAACATCCATACTGCAATATTCCCATCTTTATCACACCCATACTGCAATATTCCCATCCTTATCACACATCCATACTGCAATATTCCCATCTCTATAACATCCATACTGCAATCCCATTCACACCCATCTCAATCATTCCCATGTACACATCCATACTGCAATATTCCCATCCTTATCACACCCATACTGCAATATTCCCATCACTATCACATCCATACTGCAATATTCCCATCCTTATCACACCCATACTGCAATATTCCCATCTCTATAACATCCATACTGCAATATTCCCATCTCTTATCACATCCATACTGCAATATTCCCATCCTTATCACACCCATACTGCAATATTAAGTCAGTTGAAACAGCTGAAATATTCCGAGGAGGAATAATGCGATTGCAGTGGACTCCACTCCTCCTACATCATCTCATAGTCCTATAAATCTCTTCACATCTCCCGTTTGCACATGTGACAACTTCCAGACAATCAGAACACTTTTATTTGTATTCGGTTATTATTCGTTTCCATCCGAATTATTTCCGTGGGCAAATTTAGAATCCTCATTAAAACATGTCTTTAGAAACTATGAAGTGACCCTTCGTGAATGACAGCCTCACTGTCACTGGTAATTAGTCGCCCCCCCCCCCCCCCACGTCTATTGCACTTTGTTTGGCACATGGTGAGCGCGTCGCTTCCCTCGCCGTAATCTCTCCGTTTATTCCGAGCAGACGAGGGTCGGATATGTTTCCCTCACAATAATGTCACTTCTCCGGGAGGCGAATAATACACTGATGGAGAGGAAAAGTGAAGTTTGACGTTATTTTCGAGAATAACTTTACTGTCATAATGTCAACTTTCTGAACAACTTTGTGTAATGAGGCTCCGCCGCTCGCAGCTCCACTTCTAATCAAAGTTCAAACTTCTACTTTTACATACAAATATTTGTTTGTTCGTTCGATAACTCGGAGTGAACAAATGAATATGCTAATTGGCTTTACAAGGATCGTGTGAATACATGCGAGTGATCAGTTGTTGGGGAGGGATAATAAAATCTACAATTTTAAATAAATTGTGGTCTAGATGGGGACGGTAAAACGTGATTGGTCGTAATGGAGGGCTAATTTAAATAAATTGTGATGTAACGATCACAATTTATTTTACGTTATGTAACGGACGCTAAAACGTGATTGGTCGTTGTGGAGGGGTAATTTAAATACATTGTGTTGTTGAGGAGGAGGATAAAATGTGATTGGTCGTTGTGGACGGTTAATATAATAAATTATGAAGTAGTGGATGGTGAAACGTGATTGGTCGTTGTGGAGGGCTAATTTAAATACATTGTGATGTAGGAATGATGGTAAAACGTGATTGGTCGTTGTGGAGGGCTAATTTAAATACATTGTGATGTAGGAATGATGGTAAAACGTGATTGGTCGTTGTGGAGGGCTAATTTAAATACATTGTGATGTAGGAATGATGGTAAGACGTGATTGGTCGTTGTAGATTGCTAATTTAAATACATTGTGATGTAGTAATTATGGTAAGACGTGATTGGTCGTTGTGGAGGGCTAATTTAAATACATTGTGATGTAATAACGATGGTAAAATGTGATTGGTCGTTGTGGATTGCTAATTTAAATACATTGTGATTGGTCGTTGTAGTAATTATGGTAAGACGTGATTGGTCGTTGTGGATTGGTCGTTGGGCTAATTTAAATACATTGTGATGTAGGAATGATGGTAAAACGTGATTGGTCGTTGTGGAGGGCTAATTTAAATACATTGTGATGTAGGAATGATGGTAAGACGTGATTGGTCGTTGGTTAGGAAAA
>JACRUU010000028.1:2749470-2764470 GCA_030449085.1 Kryptopterus vitreolus | reverse complement strand
TGTGTGTGTGTGTGTGTGTGTGTGTGTGTGTGTGTGTGTGTGTGTGTGTGTGTGTGTGTGTGTGTAGGTGGTTGGTGGGCTGTCAGTAATTTCGGGGAGATCAGTGGTACTGTAGCGATTGAGATGAACAGCAGGTCGTACGTCCATGCGTTAGATACGGGACTGTTCACCATCGGTGCTCCACATACAGGAGGTGAGGAACACACACACACACACACACAACCCCGAACCATCCTCCTCATATATACACATACACACACACACACACACAACCCCGAACCACCCTCCTCATACACATATACACACACAACCCCAAACCATCCTCCTCATATACACACACACACACAACCCTGAACCATCCTCCTCATATACACACACACACACACACAACCCCCGAACCACCCTCCTCATATAAACACACACACAAAACCCCGAACCATCCTCCTAATAACACATATACACACAACCCCGAACCACCCTCACACATTATACACACACAACACACACCACACAACCCTGAACCATCCTCCTCTCATATACACCACACACAACACACACACACACACACACACCTGGAACCATACTCCTACATATTAAACACACACACACACACACACACACACACCCGGAACCCATCCTCCGCCATACACACACAACCCTCACCCCAACACACCACGCAACCAACCCCCCACCCTCAATACACACACACCCGCACAGCTCCTACGATATCCACACCCCCCCCCACCACCCCACACACACCACACACCCCAGCCACCTCACACACACCCACACCACACCACACACCCCGCCACCCCAACACACCCCCACGCCCACCGCCCACACAACACACCACAACCCCGAACCATCCCGCCCCGCCTTCCTACACATACACACACACAACCCCGAACCATCCTCCTCATACAACCCCCGAGAGGTGAACACACACCACACACACACACACACCACACCACACACCTCCTCCACCGTCCCCACACCACCCCACCCGAAGCCATCCTCCTCATACACATACACAACCACACAACCCCTAACCATCCTCCCATACCACACACTCCCCCGCCCACACACCCCCCCCTCCATATGCCCCCCCCCCCCGCCCGCCACCCCACACCCACCCCCACAAAACACAAACACACCCCCACACAACCCCGAACCACCCCCTCCTCCTCCATCCACCACCCCCGCCCACACATATACACACACAACCCCGAACCATCCTCCTCCACAACACACACACACCCCACCATCTCCTGCCATAACACACACACACAACCCCCCAAAACCCTACGAACACATCCCTCCCATCCCACATATACCACACCCCACACACCCCAACCACGACCCCCCCTCCAGCCCCCTCCTCTCTCCATACATACACACCCTCCCGACCACAACACACACAACAGCTCCCCACCCCCCCCGAACACCAAACCACCCCTAACCCTCCCACCTGACAACACACACACACACACACCACACACACACACACACACACCCCGAACCACCCCTCCTCATATCAAACACACACACACACACAACCCGAACCATCCTCCTCATATACACACACACACACACAACCTTGAAAGGCCCATCCTCCTCATATATACTACACACACACACACACACACACAAAACCCCGCCAACCACCCTCTCCTAATATACACACACACACACACAACCCGAACAATCCTCCTCATCACACACCAGCACACACACCACACACACACACCACAAACACCTCCAACCCTCAAACCATCCCTTCCCCTCATATACACACACCACACAAAACCATACAACCTAATCCTTTCCTCATACATATACACACACACACACACCACACACACACCACAACCCCACACACACACCCCCACAACCCCAACCCCCCCACCCACCCCTCCTCATTATACACACACACCCAAACCACACACAAACCCGAACCATCCTCCTCATTACACAACCACACACACACACACACACACACACACAACCCTAAACACAACACACACACAAAAACGCCGCCCGCCCGAACCATCCTCCTCATATAAACCACACACACCCACCACACACACACACACACACAACCCTGAACCATCCTTCCTCAGATATACAACCACACACACAACAACCAACACACACACACACCAAAACCCCGAATCCCCACCTCCTCATATAAACACACACACACACACACACACACACACCATGAACCACCCTGAACCATCATATATACACAAACACACACACACAACCCTGAACCATCCTCCTCATATACCACACACACACACACACACCCACACACACACACCACCTCACACACACACACACACACACAACACACACACACACACACCACCACACACAAAACATAACACCCGCCCACACTCACACCACACACACACACACACACACAACCCCGAACCATCATACACTACACAAACACACACACACCCACACACACACACACACACACAACCCCAAACCATCCTCCTCATATACACACACACACACACACACCCCACACACAAACAAACCATCAACCTGAACCATGTCGCCTCATATATACACCACACCACACACAACACAACACAACACAACCCCCCGGGAACCACCCTCCTCATATATACACCCTTCACAACACGAACACACACAAACCCACCCCACCAGATACACACTACACAACACAACACACACCACACAACACACACAACATACACACACACACCCACACACACACACACACACACACACACACACACACACACACACAAACCCCGAACCATCCCCCTCTCATATACACACACACACACACACACACACAGACACACACATATATCACACACACACTGAACACAATCACAAACACACACAAACACACCACACACACACACACACACACCACCCACCCACCATCCTCATACACATACACACACAACACACACTCCTAAAACCCGAACACACACCACATTCCTCATCACCCACACACACATCACACACACAAAAACCACACACACACACACCACACACCCGAACAACCCCAAACCATCCTCACACAAACACCGCACACACACACACACCCACACACACACACACAACCCCCACCATCCTCATATACCACACACACCACACACACACACACAACCCCAAACCATCCTCCTCATATACACACACACACACACCACAACACCCGAACCATCCTCCTTACACACACACACTGTGTTGTACTGTAAGAGCTGTGTGTGTGTATGTGTGTGTGTGTGTGTGTGTATGTGTGCTGAATCTTTATTTCCTCTCAGAAAAATGACAATTTATGTTTTATTTATCATTACAATTCTACTTTGTTTCAGCAACCAACAAAGATTGGGTGTTTACAAATAAATAAAAGCAGAGTTCCTGGGTTTTTTATTTATTGTGACATCGTATCAGTTTGTTATTGTGATATTTAATCTACTTATCATATGGAAGTCGGAATGCTGGTATCGTTACAGCGCCAGTGTGGAGCACTGATGAGTCATTCTTAAACGAATCTTTCATTTGACTCAGAAGAATGATTCATTCACACAAACACAATCGGTCTTTATTGTCCTCTGTGCAGACGATGAAGGTCCTGACCCCCCCGAACAGTTCACCGCCATCAAACTCTCCGACACACGGTAACATAAACAACAACACCATTTATACATAAACGTTTTCCTTCAGCGGACCGTGTGTGTGACCGTGTGTGTGTATATTGTGCGTGCGTGTGCGGAAGTGTGCGTGGCGTGTGTGTGCGCTGTGTGTGTGTTTACCTGATTTCAAAACTTTCAATTTCAAGTACATTTATTTATTTTTTTATAATTATATTTATTTTTTAATCTAAATTAAATAAACAGATAAATATATAGATAAAAAGATACAGATATCAAAAAAAGAATGGAATAAATAACCAATTTTTAAATAAATAACTTCCTGTAAACAAATAAATTAACCGGCAGGATTTTTTTTTTAAATGATAATTCGCGTTTCATTATTATTATTATTATTATTATTATTATTATTATTATTATTATTATTATTATTATTATTATTATTATTATTATTATTATTATTATTATTATTATTATTATTATTATTATTATAGTGAAGGATTAAACAAACAAACAACCACATTTACTTCCCAAAGGTTTTCTTTTATATAATAAGCACATAAATAATTAAATATTTTATTTATTTATTTATTTTTAAGTTATTTTTATAGTTTATAGTTAGTTAGTTTACTTACTTTTAAGTCTACATTTGTTTGCTTGTTTATGTTTGTTTATTTATTTACTTGTGTTTAAGTAAGTGACTCTTTATGTGTGTGTGTGTGTGTGTTGTTCAGGATGGCTCTGAAGTCCGGTTACGGTAAATATTTGGGGATAAACTCGGACGGAGTGGTGATCGGACGCTCGGATGCGATCGGATCCCGGGAGCAGTGGGAGCCGGTGTTCCAGGATGTGAGTGCAACTGTCAATCATTTAACCTGGACCAATCAGAGCGCAGCATTAGACAGAGGACGGATCGGAGAAACTGGATTTCATTTTAACCTCTCTGTGTGTGTGTGTGTGTGTGTGTGTGTGTGTGTGTGTGTGTGTGTGTGTGTGTGTGTGTGTGTGTGTGTGTGTGTGTGTGTGATGACCCTCTGCATGACCCTCTGCAGGGGAAAACGGCTCTCCTGGCAGCAAACAGCTGTTTTATTTCGTACAGCGAGAGCGGCGACATCGTAGCCAAAAACAAAACGGCCGGAAACGAAGAGATGATCAAGCTGAGTGCGCTCCCCCGTCCGGTGCGCTCGGAATTCCGCGTTATTCCCGAATGTCCACTCCGGGTTATTCTCACACTTGTGGCCGATAAGGTTTTGGGTTTCGGTTCCAGATCCGCTCGAGCGCCGAGAGGGAGGTGAAGAGGAACGACGACATCGCGGACGAGGACCGCGGGAACGTCAAGAGCTGCGAGATCAACTACGTGTTTTGTGTGGTGTGTGTGGTGTGTGTGGTGTGTATGTGTGTGTGTGTGTGTGTGTGTGTGTGTGTGTGTGTGTCATCAGAATCAGAATAATTGTGTGGCACAAAGGAAACGAGTGCTGGGATGGTGTGCAAAAGTTTGTGCACCCTGCTGATTTTTCCGGTTAAAAATAAATGAATATGTATTTGTAGTTGAGGGAGGGGTGTGCAAACTTTTGCACTTGTCTATAGACATGTGTCTGATTTGTATGTGTTTAATGATGAACGGCGGTTAGGAAGAAGTTTCAGAGCTTCCAGGACCGGAAGTTGAGGGTGAACGAGGACGACAGCGGCTCGCTGAAGAAAGCTCGGACCGACGGCAAATTCCACGAGGCTTTACTGGACAGGTCGCGTCTTATTTTTACATTTTTATAAATTATAAACGAAGGGAAATCAGTGATTTCTACATTTATTTATTTATGTATTATTATTAGTAGTATTATTACTAATAATATTAATTAGTAGTATTATTTTTATTATTATTATTATTATTATATAATAATAATATTCATATTATTTAATTGGGCGGGGAATATACACGGTGGCACGGTGCGTTTTAGTGGTTAGCACGTTCGCCTCACACCACCGCCAGGATCCGGGTTCGATTCCCGTCTGGGCCATGTGTGTGTGGAGTTTGTGCATGTTCTCCCGTGCCTCAGGGGGTTTTTCTCCGGGTTCTCCGGTTTCCCCCCCGGTCCAAAAACATGCACGGTAGGTTGATTGGCACCTGGACTGGAAAATTGTCCCTAGTGTATGAATGTGTGTGTGTGTGTGTGAATGTTTGTGTGTGTGTGTGAATGTGTGTGTGTGTGTGTGTGTGTGTGCCCTGCGATGGGTTGGCATTCCATCCAGGGTGTATCCTGCCTTAATGCCCATAGACGCCTGAGATAGGCACAGACTCCCCGTGACCCGAGGGAAGATCGGATAAAGCGGCTAGAAAGATGAATGAATGAATGAATGAATGAATATTATAAATTATAATAATAATAATAATAATAATAATTTTATATTATTATTATTATTTTTGAGAACACTTAATGGCCTCTGATGATTCCTTTTGAACTGTGGATCATTGTTTGTTTGTTTGTTTGTTTGTTTTTCTTCCTTTACAGGAGATCCAAGATGAAAGCAGATCGATACTGCAAGTGATCCAACTTCACCACTTTTTTTTTTTTTTTTTTCTTTATTATTTTAAAAAAAAAAAAAAAAAAAACATGTTTTCTTTTTCATGTGTAAATCCTGGTCTCATATTAAACATTATTACTGATCAGATTCTGATTTCTTTGCCATTTTTGTTTACTTTAAATATCCAAACCATGCATAATAAATAAATAAATAACGAAATAAATAAATAAACAAGTTCCTTGTTTGCTGGACCTGCTTGATTCCTCCTCCGACTGGACTGGACTGAAAGTGTGGTGTGGTGTGTGATGTGCGCCCTCTGGTGGTGAGAATTTCTGACCTATTTTTCACACTGATGACTTGCTATATTGCGATTATTTAAACCCTATTAATTTGCCTTTCTTTCTTTATATACCTGCTTTTGTTATTCCTCCTCACACCTTTGCTCTCCTTCACTTTGTCCAGGGAGTACTGTATATATTTATACTGTATATTATAACATGTAAATGTACATAAATGACAGCAAAATATATTTCACATCTTACAATATAAACATCAACGACGGAGACAGTTTTCCATAGAAAATTAATTTTAATACAAACCCAAAAATGTCCTTATTATTAGCGGTATTATATTAACAAATATGTTAGAATGTTATAAAATGTGTACATGTGATTACGAGCGGTAAAAGGGAAAGGGATTTTACGCTCGCACTTTCTCCGTGTTAGACGCAGCGGATGTTCTGTTGATTTGGCGAGTGTTGTTGTAAACAACCGGTGCCTTCACCATAGCTTCACTCCTACACAGGATGATTTGGCTTTTGTAGATATCCTGCCCTGAACTCATCTCCTCGATACTCACAACATCAGGGAATTTACTTTCACTGTTTGTTTGTTTGTTTGTTTGTTTGTTTGTTTACAGTGTCCGTGGACTCTTTGAGAGATGAAGGAACCGATGATGGATCCAGTGCGAGATTCACTGCTGATGGAGGGGAAAGAAGAAAACCCCAATCAGGTAATATCACACCAGGTATTACAGACAGGAAAAGGTAAATACGTACCTTTATAATCGCCTGGTGTGTCATAGCCTCCGGAGCTTTGCGTTCTGAGCGGTTATAACCTGTGATAACAACCATCATATCTTTATCATGCTTTCCCGTTTTAGGCATAAAAATAGGCACGGAATTATGAACGCAGGTGTCCAGTGGAAATATCCTACCTTGGTTCCTAAGTGGAATCGTCACTGCGGATATGGATTCCTGAGAACCGGCTACGTGTGATAAGAGAATTAAATATTAAAATATTGTTTGCATGACGTGGGAAATGAATGCAGCGGAGAGGAATAAGCGCTACCTGCCGCTTTGGCGTTCTTGTGAGATGAACAGTGCGGGAGTAAACCTGTTTAAAGACGTCCACGTGACCGACATCAGCGCATATTCATCACATTGGGTTCATTACGGATTAATTGGCGTCATGACGTAACAACCGTGATATGATCACGTGCATTATTGGAAATTAATCATTTTTCGGGTGGCATGTGGATCCCCATCCCATCCCGTCACTGCTGATTTGGTTGTGGGTTTTATACCTTTTCTGAACAGGACCAGAAGGACGGTGTAGGTGGTGATGACGATTAACGAAAGCGCCAGGGTGGAGAGGAACGCTTCCATCCAGAATCCTGCCGAAAGATCCCCGTCAAAGTCACCGTTTATCGGAAAACGCCACGTGTGATTACAGTAAAGGGATTTGCACCTGGAATTCCGTTTGCTGGTTGTGAGTAAACACATTATTCATTCATTCATCCATTCACCGGCTTTATCCGATCTTCCCTCGGGTCACGGGGAGTCTGTGTCTATCTCAGGCGTCTATGGGCATTAATGCAGGATACACCCTGGATGGAATGCCAACACATCACACACACATTCATACACTAGGGACAATTTTCCAAGGTGCCAATCAACCTACCGTGCATGTTTTTGGATCGGGGGGAGGAAACCGGAGAAAAACCCCCTGAGGCACGGGGAGAACATGCACAAACTCCACACACACACATGGCCGAGACGGGAATCGAACCCCGACCCTGGTGGTGTGAGGCGAACGTGATAACCGTTAAACCACCGTGTGCCTCCTTCCACTTAATTTTCATTCTAAAACACTCTTGGATCTTCTTCACTAGTTGTTGATCCCAGAGCAGTTCAGTGGGATTTAGATAGCGGTGACTGGGCAGGATATTCCACAATATATAAAATTGTGGAAATTGTCGCTCTGAAAATAACGTGTACAGAACAAAGAGTTAAGGGCCTTGCTCAAGGGCCCACTAGTGGAAGCTTGCTGATGGGGGTAGCGGTGGGATCTGACCCGGCGATCTTCCGGTCCAGAATCCAATTCCTTATTGGAATTCATTCATTCATCTTCTACCGCTATATCCGATCTTCCTCGGGTCATGGGGAGCCTGTGCCTATCTCAGGAGTCTATGGGCATTAGGCAGGATACACCCTGGATGGAATGCCAACCCATCGCAGGGCACACACACACACACATTCACGCACACATTCATACACTAGGGACAATTTTCCAAGGTGCCAATCAACCTACCGTGCATGTTTTTGGACGGGAGGAGGGGGGAAACCGGAGAACCCGGGGGAAAAACCCCCTGAGGCACGGGGTGGAGGGGGAGAACATGCAAACTCCACACACACATTCCCGAGACGGGAATCGAACCCGGATACCCTGGCGGTGTGAGGCGAACGTGCTAACCACTAAACCACCGTGCCCCTTATTGGAATTCCTTATTCCTAATTATTCCTTAAGCTGATCATATTTTCCTCCCACACGTTTTTGGAATGTCGGAAAGGGACGGGTTTGCCACCCAAATTCCGAAGTTACCACTTATTGAAGGAGGGAAAGAAGGTTTGTTCCCCCCCCCCGAGAGAGAGAGAGATCACTTACCTTTCCTTGGTGCGATTCTGCTCTCTTTCATTTCCTGTGGGTTTAAACCCACACTACAGGAGATCCACTCTGAGTCAGACGGAGAGAAAAGCAGCCACGAGCTCACGTTCACCAAACGTTCCGGGTCTGACGGACACATAACACACACGCTGGGTTTATATGGATTTGTGAGTATCAAATTGTAGACACTGGACCGGAATTGGCGTCAGGAATGGGGTCGGAATTATACATTACATGTCTAAAGCCTTGCTGTCCTGCTGTCTTCTCCAAGACCAGGTCTATTATTCTATATCCTTCGGTGTAAATCTGTTCCGTATAGAATCACATACCTGTTGTGTAGGAAGTGTGGATGTGTGTGAGTTCTCGTCCTGTACTGTCTCTCCAGGTGAGTGTGGGTTCGGGAGACCATCCGTATGACCTACAGGTAACGTTCAGCTTGTCCACAGTTTCGTGATAGGAGAGGAGGGGTGTAGAACCTACAGCTGGAGACAACATACTGAATAAAGCACCAACATGGAATAAACAAGATCCAACAACAAAAACAAAAACAAAAGATGATGTAAGTATCTTCTCGTACCGTTCACAGCCAGCTTCACGCTGCCCTTCTCATTCCAGCTCACACTCTGGACAAAGCAGGTATATTCCCCTCCGTCAGCCGCCGTCACGCCGTCCAGTTTCAGAGAGACGTTCCCGTCGTCCAGACCCCCGATCAGAGACACTCTGTCCCCGTGGTGACCGTCCCCCGTCCTCTGAACCGGCTTTTCGTATTCACCGTCCTTGTACCAGCGAACTTCAAATGTCCGGGCGGAGACAGGCGGAGACAGAGAGCAGGGCAGGACGACCGAAGAACCCAAAAATGCTGAGACTGCGGAATTAGGGACGACTACGGAGAACTCTGAGCGAGAGAATGTGTCATTCATTCATTCATTCATTCATTCATTCATTAAATGTTTTTTTTTTCCCATTTTAATTCATGAAGAAATATATTTATATATTTTTTGTTTATTCTATTATTTAAAAATTCTATTGGTTTTCTTTATTTATAATCAATTATAGAATAAGATAGAAGAATAAAACAGCTTAAAATAAACATTACAGCCATGTTACAGCGCCCCCTGGAGCACAGAGTCCCCCCCCCTTCCGATCATTAGCCCAGCCGAGATTTGTTTGTTTGTTTATTTAGATAGTTAGTTGGTTAGTTAAGTTTTCTACACATTCATAATTAATAATTTCTTTTTTATATATATATATATATATATATATTTATAACTTTTTATGTATTTCTATTTGTTTGTTTTTATCCACATGTGAATGTACCTGCTGAGGAACAGGCGAGAACACACGCAATGCAGATCAGGATCATGACTGCGGATCATAAGAGAACAACAACAACAACAATAACAACAAAACACCTAAACATTAACTTTCTGCTTTCGGACTCGTTATAAACATAAACACTGAGTTAAAACTGATCGAGAGGAGGAGAGAAAAAACAACAACAATAATTTCCTCCAACGTTTACAGATTATGTTTATATTTATTTACCTTTCTCTGTTTATTTACCGACCGCCTTTATTCATTTACTCCTTATTTATGTCCTTCTAATCCCAGTGTACTTTGGTCAGGTGGAGCAGGAAATGACATGCGGTTAATAAACTCGCTTTAGGTTTTACAGCAGAAGATTAGAGTGAGAGAGAGGGAGAGAGTGGGAGAGAGAGACGGGGAGAGAGAGAGGGAGAGAGACGTGGGAGGGATGAGAGGGGAGGGAGGGAGAGAGAGGGAGGGGAGAGGAGAGGGGAGAGGGGGGAGAGAGAGTGGGAGGGAGAGAGAGGGATAGAGGGGAAAGGGAGGGAGAGGGAGAGAGGAGTAGAGGAGAGGGAGAGAGGAGGGAGAGAGAGGGAGAGAGAGGGGAGAGGGGGAGAGAAAGGGAGAGGGGGTAGAAGGGAGGGAGAGAGAGGGGAAGAGAGAGGGTAGAGAGGGAGAGAGGGGGAGGGAGAGGGAGAGGGAGGGGATAGGGAGAGGGGAAGGGAGAGAGAGAGGGAGGGAGAGGAGAGAGAGGGGGGGGGGGGAAGGGAGGGATAGAGGGAGGGAGAGGGAGAGGGAGAGGGGAGGGAGAGAGAGAGAGAGGGAAGGAAGAGAGAGAGAGGGGGAGGGGGAGAGAGGGAGAGGGATAGAGGGAGAGGGGAAGGGAGAGAGAGGGAGGAGAGAGAGGGAGAGAGAGAGAGAGGGAGAGAGGAGATAGAGGGGAGAGAGGAGGGGAGGGAGGGAGAAGGGGAGGAGGAGGGAGAGGGAGAGAGGGAGAGAAAGAGAGAGAGAGAGAGGGAGGGAAGTTGAAATACATGAAGCATGTAGGAATGTGTTCATTGAATGTTATTTAACATTTTTTATATATTTATTTATTTATATATTTAGAATTTTTTTATTTTTTAAAAAAATTATAAATATGTATATATAAATATATATATAATTTATATATATATATAAATATTTTTATTAAATTATTTTTTTAATGATATTCAATAAAATCCATTTATTTAATTTGCTCATGTTTTATATTTTAAATGTATTTAGTAATTTATTTGTGATTACTTGGTTGATGATGACTCTCGTTTTTAGGTTATATTTTATTTATTTATTTTTACATTTCACATTATTTTATTGTTTATTTTCTTTTCTTGTTTTCTTTTATTCTAGTCGAATTTTGGATGCCTTGTTCGTGTTACTTGTAATTCCCAGGTGTGGCCACAAGGCGGCAGAAGAACCCTGACAGAATAGAATAATAAGGGTGTTGTGTTTGGGTCGGTCCTGAACTCACGTGTCCACCTGTTACGTCACAGTAAACAAACACTAATCATATTCTTTTATCGCCATAAATCACCGTAAACAACATTATTGTTATAATTGTTATATTATTATAAATACACCATTATTTTATTTATTTTTAATTATGTTTATAACAGAAACCAAGATATCTAAACAAGATACAGAACAGCGCCACTAGAAAATAAACACATTATATACAAAATGTACACAAATAATTATATCATTTCTCTTTCGGATGCTCACTGTAAATATAAACAAACAAACAAACAAGTAAATAAGTGAGCATTGTTTATTCGCTCTCTCTCATACACATACACAGAGGAACGGATAATATTAAACAAACAAACAAACAAATCAATAAACATTGTTTATTCGCTCACACACACACACACACACACACACACACACACACCACAGAGGAATGGATTGGTCCGCTCCGTACTGTCACGCGCACAGACACACACACACACACACACTTCCGTGTTGATGACACCACGGGCGCGTGAGACCCAGCCGGTTTTCTCTCCTGTTTGTATGTGTGTGTGTGTGTGTGTGTGTGTGTGTGTATAGTGTCTATGTGTGTATAGTGTGTGTGTGTGTGTTTTGGCTCAATTGCGGCGATGTTCCTCCGACTGGTGTGTGTGTTGTGTATTTTACGCTGCGTGTCAGTGCAGTATGTCCCTCCGGTGAGTTTCAGTTCTTACCTAACGTGTGTGTGTGTGTGTGCGTGTGCGTGTCTCTGTGTGTCTCTGTGTCTGTGTGTGTTCTCTGTGTTGTCTCTGTGTGTGTGTGTGTGTGTGTCTGTGCGTGTATCTGTGTGTGTGGGTGTCTCTGTGTGTGTGTGCGTGTCTCTGTGTGTGTGTGTGTGTGTGTGTGTGTGTGTGTGTGTGTGTGTGTGTGTGTGTGTCGTGTGTGTGTGTCTGTGTGTGTGTGTGTGTGTGTGTGTGTGTGTACTCGTGTGTGTGTGTGTGTGTTTGTGTTGTGTGTGTAGTGTGTTTGTGTGTGTTTGTGTGTGTCGTCCTGTGTCTGTGTGTGTCTCTGTGTGTGTGTGTTGTGTCTCTGTGTGTGTGTGTGTCTCTGGTGTGTGTGTGCGTGTCTCTTGTGGTGTGTGGTGTGTCTGTGTGTGGTTTGTGTGTGTCGGTGTCTGTGTGTGTCTCTGTGTGTGTCTGTGTGTGTGTGTGTGTGTGTGTGTGTCTGTGTGTGTCTTGTCTGTAAGTGTGTCTCTGTGTGTGTGTGTGTTGGTCTGTGTGTGTCTCTGTGTGTGTCTGTGTGTGTGTCTGTGTGTGTGTGTGTCTGTGTGTGTGTCTGTGTGTGTGTGTGTGTGTGTGTGTGTGTGTGTGTGTGTCTCTCTGTGTGTCTGTGTGTCTCTGTGTGTGTATGTAGTATGTGTGTATAAACTGTTTTTTAATGCCCCTCATGGGTTGTGTGTGTGTGTGTGTGTGTAGAGAGATTTAAAGTGCATGCTTGCTGTGTGTGTGTGTGTGTGTGTGTGTATGTATGTATGTGTGTATAAACTGTGTTTTTTTAAATGCCCCCATGGTTTGTGTGTGTGTGTGTGTGTAGAGAGATTTTAAAGTGCATGCTGTGTGTGTGTGTGTGTGTGTGATGTGTGTGTGTGTGTGCCATCATGGTTGTGTGTGTGTGGGTGTGTGTGTGTGTGTGTGTGTGTGTGTGTGTGTATAGAGATTTAAAGTGCATGCTTGCTGTGTGTGTGTGTGTGTGTGTGTATGTGTGTGTGTGTGTGTGAGCGAGCAATCGCACTATGAACAAAAGTATTGGGACAGAACCCAGACACGGTGTTGGTGGAGGAGTTATAATGGTAACCATGACGGCTTGACCTCACCAACGCTGTGTGAGTGGTCATTAAAGGTGTCCCAATACTTTTGGTATATATAATGTGTGTGTGTATCTGTCACTGTCTGGGTGTTTATCACTGTAAGTATTAATCTGTGTGTGTGTGTGTGTGTGTGTGTGTGTGTGTGTGTGCAGTACACAGAGGATTGTCGGACAGGGATGTATCCACCCAACGGCCCAACGTAAGTCTCGTGATTGCGACACGACGCGTCACATGGCGTCTATAAGGCGTCACATGTGTGAGAACAGGAAGGAAGATGTTTTGTTTTTACTGTAAACAAATAAAAATAACTTGTAAAGAAAACGAGGAATAAACAGGATGATCAACTTTATTTCGGTATAAAGGATTCTTTCTGTCCTCAGGTTTAAAGGGGCGGTCTCGTGGTACACCGTCGACCTTGACACGACCCCCAGCAAGCGCTGGACTGAAATCATCACGGATAAGAAGACGGAGGTGAGTTTAATCCTGTGTGATCACTGTTGCTATGGGAACCTTCATTTACACAATCTCTGGTTCTGATGGTGTGCTGGTGGTGCAAACAGTGTCTGAGGAAGTGACGGTGCTGAGATCAGAAGTGATGGTGGTGTTGGTCTGGTTCCTGATGGTGGTGTTGGACTTCTAGTTGATGGTTCCTGGTTGCTGGTGTTGGACTGGTTCCTGCTGGTAGTGTTGGTGTTGGTTTTCCTGGTGTTGGTGTTGGTTTGGTTCCTGACGGTGGTGTTGGTGTTGGTTTGGTTCCTGATGGTGGTGTTGGTGTTGGACTTTTAGCTGATGGTGGTGTTGGACTTCTAGCTGATGGTGGTGTTGGTTTGGTTCCTGATGGTGGTGTTGGTGTTGGACTTTTAGCTGATGGTGGTGTTGGACTTCTAGCTGATGGTGGTGTTGGTTTGGTTCCTGATGGTGGTGTTGGTGTTGGACTTCTAGCTGATGGTGGTGTTGGTTTGGTTCCTGATGGTGGTGTTTGTGTTGGACTTCTAGCTGATGGTGGTGTTGGTTTGGTTCCTGATGGTGGTGTTGGTGTTGGACTTTTAGCTGATGGTGGTGTTGGTGTTGGACTGGTTCCTGATGGTGGTGTTGATCTGGTTCCTGATGGTGGTGTTGGTGTTGGTGTTGGACTGGTTCCTGATGTTGGTGTTGGTCTGGTTCCTGATGGTGGTGTTTGTGTTGGACTGGTTCCTGATGGTGGTGTTGGTGGTGTTGGTGTTGGACTTCTAGC